>OX632359.1:28186165-28278665 GCA_951751655.1 Ophion costatus | reverse complement strand
TCGAGTCACACTTAAACATTTTCCATCTAAAATGAATCGCACTGCTGCTTTTGAGACGGGTCTCGAGTGACTCGAGAAATGGGTGGACCGATTGTCAATCGACGATGGACGACGATATAAAAACAAATAAATGAAATAAGCATTGGATGGTTCAAAGAGGTTATACACTATTTTTTATTACAAAAGTATAAAAAAATGACTTTTTCTGCCGTTTTGGAAAATCCATCATAACTTTGCAAATATTGTGAAAATTACCAATGTTTCCAGGTTTTTTCTAGCTCAATACATGCCCAAATACCCTGTACATTTTTAGATCGGTCGGTTGAACCGTTTTATCAAAAATTGAAGATGCATTTTTATTTCTCCTTAAACGACAACTGCGATGATGATTAAGATGAAAAAAAAAAAACAAATTTCGTTCTTTACTCACAATTTTGCATTAACTACTCATCAAATCTGGAAAGAGAAAAAAATTGTTAAATACCATTATTTTTCTTAAAATTTCTCATTAACTATTGATCAAATGTCGAAAAAAGAAAATCGTAAAAATTAGAGCGTTTTTTTCAACAGAAAAATGCATTGTTTGGAAAAAATTTGATCTATTCTGTGACAAAATGTGATGGGTTCGAAAAAAACTATTCATTTTAAATGCTTGAGAGTTTTCAATAAAGTGATTGATAAATCGTATGACGATGCATGTAAAAAGGTGTATGAAGATTCACTTGCGGGTATCAATTTAATTGAATGTGAATAATTTTAACTTGATAAATTATAGCATGCAAACAAAAAAATCCCATTACCACTGAACAGATGATGATTTCATAAAACTTCTACACATTTTTTAATGAAAATAAATGTTCGTAATAATGTTTTTTTAGATTTAATGAATAGTTAATAAGAAATTGTAAGAAAAATAAGAGGTAACCAAGAGTATTTTTTAAGAAATTGGGTAAAAAGTTATTATTTGTCGAAATGGCATGCGAAAAACCAACAGCAGACGATTTTTATCTCAAAAACCATGGGACTTTTACTAAACTGAAATTCCAGCATATAGCAGGACATGATCTGACCTGTCGACTGTTGCAGGATTATCCATCCATAACAGTATATTCCACTATATTCATATATATATATGGCTACTAGTTATTGGTTACGATCCCATCAAAGGGTTGTAGGAGATGTTTTCTGTTATCAAGTAACTCAGTAATGCTCTATGCAAAAATGCACCATTTTTCAAGATATTATTTTTCTTCACGTGGGCGTGGGCAACTTCAAAAATTAATTTTAAAAAGCGGTTATATGGAATCAAATTTGTTTTTATTATTTGAAGTTTGAGGTCAACGTAACGAAGAATTATCAGCAATAAAGTAAAATTAATCTACAAACATTTTTGAAGTAGGGGTCCAAGACTGCGCACCTAATAATTATTCTCATTTTATTGTTCATAATTCTTTTATACTGTGTTGTCAAACTACAAACTACAATTTTTATTTCATGCAACGGGTAAATCGGGCTAACGGGCTAATCTTTCACATTAGAAAAATAAAAATAATAATAATATCTCGAAAATGGTTTACTTTTGCATAAAGCATTATTGGCTTATTCGATATGAGAAAATATGTCCCACAACTCTTGTACAGGATTGTGACCAATAACCAGTAGTCTTGTATGAACACGGCTACGGCAATAACTACTAGCAATAGAAATATGTATCATACCTAGAAGACGTTTCCTACAAAAGTTGCCTAGTTCAAAGGGAGTCATCGAGTGGCGAAAGAGGTTCATCCAAGCGTAACCGCTTCGAAGATTTCATCGTCGCCTCCATCATTTGAAACCGAACCATTTTTAGGATAATCGACATGTAACTTTTTCTGATTCAATTTCTGTTGCATATAATCCCATCATAAAAAATGACGATTCGATTATTCCGCATTTCGGTTATCCGAACCGGTTTTTCACTCGCAATTGATTCGGATAATCGAGGTTCTACTGTATAGAGTATAGGGCCGATACGTGCGTTGAGTTGGTTGCCCAGGCGGTCTGCATGTTAATGAATGGCATCCCGTTGATCCTATCACGATACAGTTGCCGTCAACCATGTGTATTACACCCAGGCGCGTGTGTACACGTACTGCGCGTAGTATACGACATACCGCTCGTACAGCCCAACGCGACTTTGAATTATAATCGCGAGGGCAAATTAATTGGATATCGTTGGTTGCGGCGTGTTGATGACACGATTCGCGGTGAGGCAGTACGAGCGGTAACGGCCCTGCACATAGAAGGGTCGTTGCGTGCGATCACAGTTTCTAAGTCTACGAGCAGCGACGCAGTTTCACCCCCTGTGGTGCTCTCTCTCTCTCTCTCTCTCTCCTTCCCTCTCTCTTTCTCTCTCTCTCTCTCTCGCTCTTATTCGCCAGTTCTCTCTGTTTCTCTCCCACGTTGTGTCAGGGCTTATCGCCGCATCTCGACTCTTGCCCCGTCATACATTCCTCTACCTGCGCTCACGTCACCACCTCCTTTCATCCCCTCTACGGCGTTTTGAAACTTTGCAAAAGTGCAGCCTCGGGGTTTCTTCGCTTCCCGCGCAGTTGCACGCGTTCAATCGCGAGCTTTTTCCCACTCAGCCAACCCAACTTCGAGACTGACGACACGGTGTGAATTCACCGTGGAACGTCGAGGCCGCGTAATCGTATCTTCGTGCTAATCGAACCTGCCTAGGTATGATGGTCGACGCAGAAAAGTATCCTCCTCACGTGTCAAGACTGGAGCGCTCGGAAAACGGCGAGAAAACGGATTCACATGTGCTTGCAATCCGTGCAAAACACATACATATATTTGCATTATACAACGCGCTGCTTGACGCAACTGAGCTCCGCACGTAGACAGGACGCTCAGTTTCCTTCCGGAAAAGCGTTGGCAAGTATATACTGAAACTTGGTGGAAAAGTGAGCGAAAAAGAGGAAGACGGCGATGGCTGAAATGGGCGGGGTATGGCAAAGGGGTGATGGACGTGGCAGGGGGTGGGTGAGAGCGAGCGAGAGAGAGAGAGACAGAGAGAGAGAGAGAGAGAGAGAGAGAGAGATAGAGAGAGGGAGAGAGAGAGATCGTAATTTCAGGCGCAACGAAAAATAGGAAAAGAAATCGGTCTTAAACTTTATAATACCCGGTGGAACTCGCGGGGTGTGTGGGCTGAGAACGAGGATCGGAGGAAGGATGAAAAGTTTGGACTCCCCGAGGCCAGCCGAGGCGCGAGGAAACGTCCGCCCTGGTAGCTCACAAAAGCTCTTCCAGCTTTATCATGCCATGTAGAAACGCGCGAGTGCGATTCTACTTGGCGGTCCACGACTTCAGTTTTACTCCGAACTCGTCCGTTATGACGAACATTATTACATAATGCTGTATGTACACGTATACGTATAGATCTTGTGAATACATACACACATCTATGGACGCATCATGTAATGGCCCCAGTCCGTCTCGGTGGACTCTACGTTCGCGTAACGAACGGATCTACAACTTTCCTTTTTTCCCCCTCGTCCCTGCTGTCTCCTTCTCGTTAAATATCTTGCCAGAGAGCCAAGTCCGTCAGGCTATTGCGTGTCTCTTGCAGTGCCCGAGAGATATGCTCCTTCTTCGCGAATTCTTACGAAACTGGGAAGACCGATGGAATAAAAACTTTCGGTCAATATATATATATATATATATATACGTGTAGCCCGGATGAAACTTGGAACAATTGCAAGTATCGAGTCACAGCAGTCTAATGATGTATGCCATTGTTTTTACCGTGACGTGTGGATATTGGGGGAAAAAAGTGGTCCGAACAATTGCCTATTGTTGCCAAATCCTTGGAAACTGCGAGATAAAATATCGTCTCGCCAATGTCTCCGGATGCGGGATCTTCAAAGATGCCACGCAGATGCAAAGTCCAGAGGAAGCGGCCGGTGTGAAAACAGCAAGGTTGAGGGGAGCTAGCTTAGATTATGCTAAGACCAACTAGGCTCACCTGAAATCCTGTTACGCCGGGACTGTAGCAAGTGAGCACGGTTGAGCTCACTCAACTTGCACGTTCTGGTCAACGCACGCACACACGAGCTTGGGCAAAATGTCCAATGTAGATGTACATACGAAACGGGGAGGTCGTTGCGAGCTCGGTAAATTTAGGTCACGTTCGGTTGGACACATGGCCCACATATCCTACAGCAATTCAGGACGAACTATCGCCAACGTTAATTTCGACAGGCGCGGAAACAGGAAACGCGAGGCCGGAAACTCGATAAGCCCGCGTATTGCCGAACGGTCGGGTATTCGCAAAGGATACGGCAGATGATCGAGCTTCACATCTGACTTCTATACCGACCGAGCAAGCTGCATTTGAAGGTGAAGTTGGTTATTGAATTGCGAACTATTGGCGATTCACCGATCGCAGTTTTGCACGGGTCGTAGTAGCTGTTGGTGGCCCGACAGGCTTGTGGGGTTAACTGGACAATGGGCTGACGGCGGAAACAATAGTTGCAGTCCCACAATACGTGCCGTTCCGAGGAAGTTTTATTGGAGTATTTGCAAGGTAACAGTACCAATGCTCGGACGGGTCCACTGTTCGCACAGTAGTTCGAATTTTTTACTATATTAGGTATTTAATTGATCGGTAACGAAAAGTGACGCTTGTATTCTATTCAGCATTCAACTACTCATTTATTACTGGATAAGTGGACGCTAATAACAAATTTTAGTAGTAAAATTGGTGAGTTATATTAAGGGGAGGTACCTAAGTAAACGGCAGGAAAAACAGGTAAACTTTGGGAATTTTTATCTCAAAAACTAATGTTTCCATTGGATCCGGGTTTTTTCATTGACAAATATGTACAATGAGGTATATTTAGGAATTTTTAAAAATTAATTCGTTGACAGGAAGCGATTCAAACGCGATTATCTCGAAACATAGTTTTCAAAGTCGGTGCCAGATGTATCTCGAAAACGGCGAGTCCGATTTTGTCCAAATTTGGATACAATATTCTTCGATAGTTTTTCTCGTTCGCCACGTAGGATTTTTTGGAAATTTTCATTTTTGACGGGATTGCGACCGTTTTAATTTAACATTCATTTTTTGTTAGCGATTTCCGACGATTTTGGTTGCATAAAAAAGCAATGGTTCAATCGAATGAAATGCCTTTACGTGGCGAACGAGAAAAACTATCGAAGAATATTGTATGCACATTTGGACAAAATCGGACAAGCCGTTTTCGAGATACATTTGGCACCGACTTTGAAAACTATGTTTCGAGATAATCGCATTTCGGTAATCGCATAGGATTTTTTTTCCGTTACTTAGTTTTTGTTTTATAGGCGAAATAATAACTAATTTTTGGCCCAAAAATCACTTTTTATGTTCAAACGACCGCGATTTTGTCATAAATCGATATTTTCCAAATCGGCTATGACAAGTACTAGATTATAGAAAATTAAACATATTTTTGAATGTATATACTTTTATATAATGAAAACCCCAATCCGAAATTTCCAATAGTTGTCCTTGAAAAAATTCACAAAAATGACGTTATTCCGGCTCCTAGGTGTACATCTGCTCTTAATGCATGTGTTTTGAAAACTAGAACTTACGAGCTTGCCGTTAGATCCGGTAATTTTTTTTTACGGTCCATAAATGAATAATAAGTCCTACCATGTAAGGATGCTCTTAACCGTCCGAGGTTAAGGTGCTGAGGGTCTGAGGTACCGTTACCTCAGGGCGTGAAAGAAGCCAATGGTTGAATGGTAGTAAAATTATAACACTAATTACCGCTCTACGGAATGGGGGCGGATAATCGTAAGTTAGAAAATGCATAGTCGCGTTTCTGCTCTTTGGACGAGGGAAGTGACAAAGCGTTTGCCGGAAAAGCAGCCGAACAAAAAATGTCTATTCATTTGTATTGTCCCTGATTCAACGTGTGGAAATTATTCTAGTGCACTGAAAGAAAAGTCCATTGAAATTGGAGAAAAACGCTATGGTAAGCGAGGAAATAGCAAAATTCGTAGTTCATTGACACTGCAATCATAATATGCATGGTTAACCCTCGGATGCCCCGCTGGGGTCTGAGGAGACCGAACAAAACGTCCCCACTCTGGCATCGGTAGAATTTTCCGAGAGAACATATTTTTTAAACGAGTATATCTCAGAAGTTCTTAACTTTGACCATTCGGTCAATGCATAGACAGGTTTCTCGACTAATTACCTATCGATAAAAAAAGCCATCGAAATACCACTATTTTCCTCGGCGGCCTTATGGTTGAAAATCTAAATGGGGTCCCACAAACCCCAAAGAAAAGTATCTCTAAACTTGCGATTTCGGTGGCGTGTTTGACTATCTATTATAAAAGGTTTGACACTATACGTATGGTTAACGCGTTACCCCCACTTGTAGCGCAGAAAAAGGCCTTTTTCATGAATTTTTTTAAAGAAAACTACAAAACTTTTTTGATGTATCAATATACCATCTTAAAGAACACATCTATAAGAACTTTCAGTAATTTTTTTATCGAAAAATATTACATTGTTTAGTGGCAAATGGCCGTCAATGAAATAACGTTTTTATATACACGGTTTGCGGTGACCAACATTGCGGCGAAGTGGATCATCTGAAAAAAAAATGCGGATGGATTTAGTCAAATATAAGTATAAACTAGTCTTTAATCGAAGGATTTTAAAAAATATTCATTATTCACAAAATGGCGGACAGTCAAAGTTAATGGTTCGATTTTAACGAAAAAAAAACGGCCGTTTTTTGGCTATAAAACGGCCATTTTTTTCGAAAAAAAAAATCGAACGATTAAAGACTACATTTTTATGTATTAAATAAGCCTGCAAAATTTCAAGAAGATTGGTTCATTAGTGTTCGAGTAATCTTGGTCACCGACTTCAGAAATGCCATTTTGAGAAAAACGCGTTTAAAGTTTCAATTTCAGTTCTTCATTTCACGGATTCTTCTCTTTCAACGCTCATATCTCAGTCAATTTTGTTCGGATCGACTTGAAATTTTCAGGACATATTCTCAGATACTTATACTTCAGAAAAATGCAATAAAAAAAATCGATTTTTTCAAAATCGCAAGTGGGGGTAACCCCTTAATTCAGTGCTATCACAAAATCGTGTTGAATTTAGTGCACCGAGAGAAAAGTCCATGGAATTTACAAAAAAAAAAAATACTATAGTAAAAGCGGGAATAGTACAATTCACTATAGTTTATTGGCACCGCAATCACAATGTGGTTAACGCAACTATAAGCGAGAAGTATATGTAAACCTGCGATTCGGGTGGTGTGTTTGACTATCTATTATCCCCGAAATGATGATTAACTATGGTAAAAGGTTTGGCAATAAAGATATGTTCAATTCGGTGCTATCACAATATCGGCGCACAAATACCAATATTGTATACATTCCCATGTGCGGGTCTACGACGTTCCGAGTACGGCCGACGTTTGGCTGTATCGTGGCAACACGTCGGCTGCCAACGGTCGACGGCCTATGATGAGCCAGCGTTGGCGAAACGTACTAGCCATGGTTGGCTATCAGGCGGCGATGGCTCGGCAGTCGACGATCGAAAGGCGACTATGGCGCAGAGTTGCCGAAACCGTTATTCGATCGTCGCTCCGACGGTACGCTTGATAGTTGGCGCAACGCTGGTCACCACGGTTCATCCGACGCTGGCTAGTCGTCGCCCGGGTGTAGTTGGCCATGTGTGCAGACCCAGAATACAGCCAACCCTTGGCAGTAAGACGGCGTCGAATAAACAGCCGACGATCGGGACGCGACTATGGCTTAGAGTTGGCGAAAGTGTTGTTCGAACGTCGCGCCGACGTTACGATCAGTACTTCGCGCAACGTTGGCTACCACGTTTAATCCGACACTGGGTAATCGTCGCAAGGGTGTAGGTGACCATTTTTTGTAGACCTAGAGCTCGACCGATGCTTGACCGTAAACAAAGTCCAGTAGACCGTTGGTACCCGACCTCCACCGTTCGAATTTTCTTTTGAGCTTGCCTGAACAGTATTGTGTAGCGCGCAACCTAAACGGTGTGGATATTCCACAGTGGAATTAATTTAACCAATGGCGGATAAAAATAGGTCTTCGTATAATCGCGTAAAAAAGTTTCGTCGTCTCCATAAAGAGGAAAACGAAGTTAACGCTTCTGCCCACCAATCAACTTCTAACAGCTACACGGAGAGAATTTTTAAGTAATTTTTACTGTGAAATCACAGTCACTCGGTGACAAATGTGCAATTCTTCAGGTTTTTAGGAAATAAATTATAAATTTTCATGGAAATGAATCAAAATTTACTTTTGCGTAACAGAAATTTAACATATTTTCCAGAATTTTTACTGAAATTAATAGTAAAACTTCATGAAACGTAAAGATTACGACAATAAGTTTAAAAAGTGCCAATATAAATGAAATTTTTCAGTGGAACATTGAGAAATTTGCGTGTTTTCCATAAAAATTTAAAAAAGGAAGCCGAAATTTTCCGTGCGTCCACCGGAATTTTACGTTCTTTATAGTAAAATCAGTTAGGGCTAGGTCGCCTGACCGTACGCGTGAGCTCTGTGTGCGAGCGTGCGTATACGTGAACGCAAGCTGTAGAGTGGGCTTATGTATGACGCAGTATGACGAGCACGAACGACGCCGACCCGCGTTGCTTAGCAACAGCGGTACCGCGCATGCGCATTATAGTACGAAACATGGGCCAAGAAAGCCTCGTGGTCTCGTGCAGTCTAACGTGTTCTACGCAGTTGTACGCAAGAAAACAAAGAAACGTGAAAAGAAACTTCGATAAAGGACGTCTACAATGGTACGGAAAGATGATATGCTAAAATAAGTAACAATCAAGAACACAAATGTTCAGAAATACAGTATATAGAGTATTTATTTAATCACAGGGAATTCATTTTTCGCTAGGGATTTTAGAAATTTCAAGTTTGTCCAGGTTATTTTTACTGTAGAAACTTGGAAGTTTTGAGGCAGCCCATTGTTAAAATTCTACACGAGAATGTGTCAAAATTTTTACTGAAAGAAATGTAAAAAATTATGCTACTTGCTTAAATTTTTACATGAATGAATTCTAGCGTTTATAACGTTGTAGGACTGAATATATTAATGACGTTGTAAGACTGAATATATTTATGAAGTTGTAAGACTGAATATATTTATGAAGTTGTAAGACTGAATATATTTATGAAGTTACAAGACTGAATATATTTATAACCTAAGCTAGACATCAGTACGTCAATCACTGACAATAAATTTCTATTAATGCTATGTCTTTTTTCTTTTAAATAGTCAATCTGCTATTCCTTTAAACACCCTCTCGTAAATGTAGTGCCATCGTCGCAAACGACGTAGGGTCGATTGCGCAAACGACGTAGGTTCGATGCCGCAATGGATGTAGGGTCGACGCGGTGATCGACGTAGGATCGATACTGCAGTCAGCGCAGGGCCGACGCAACAATCGGCTTAGGGCCGACGTTGCAATCGACGAAGGGCCAACATCGATTAAATATTGTGGCGCAACGTTTGGGAGGATCGTCGGGCCGACGTTATCATTTGGACGTTTATTGGACCCCAAAACGACGTTGGCGAACAGAGTCGGGCCGACGTCCTAACGCCGGCAAGCGTCGTTGCGCCAACGTAGGCGCGACTCTAAAATCCTACCTGGGTTGTTTCTTTCTCAGTCAACATTTTTCTATTTTTTTCAAGTTTGTACAATTCGGTGGTTAACATTAACGTTCGTCGCGTACAATTTGGTAGAAGACCTAATGAAAAGTGACCATTCGCAAAAATGATGGTAATATTTACTTTTCGCGGAAATGTTAATCATTCGTAGTTGGAGCAACCACGGCTCAGTAGTGTTATGAAGTACGCGAGTATCACAAATTTTTACATAGCATGTTAATTGCATTGCAAAAATTAGATATCATTTGGTCTTCTTGTAGTTCACCTTCTGTCCTTGAACCCGCATTACCATGCATTTAGCAGATCGTATTATGTCATACGGAACAAATCACGGTAAATACTCCCAAGTGGGGCACAAGTGGGGCAAACAAACTCAAACAAAAGGTTGCCTGATTCTAGCAGCGGCCCCGCTTCCGAATATTTACCCAAATCACTGTTATATGGTACAAAACTGTTGCGATGCGCCAAAAATCCATTTAAGCAGTGTCTTATATTATCAAATAAAAATCCGTGCTAAATTTCATCTTCAGGCAGAAGTTAGGCAGGTAGGTTGTAAGTTCGATTCCATGTGGAGGCGAAATCTTTGCTTCGGAATAAATCACTACAGGAGAACGGAATTGATTGATTATAATTTTAAAAAAGTCATCGAGGTAGAACTCTGAGTTGCGTGCTTAATTTTATTTTGGTTTTATAAAATATGCTATGCATTTAGGAGACAGGCATTGATGTCTTGAATTCCTTCAAGAACACACCAATCGCGCACATAGCAGTTCGTATCTCATTATATAGTACGACCACTATAAACATCGTCGCAAATCACAGGCTACATTTTTAATCAATGTATATATTTTTCGGTCCTGTTTACTAGAAGGATCTTGGGGAAGTAAATTTTGTTTAGTGTCAGGGAACATCAAGTTCGTGAACACCTGCTATATTATATAGCATTGAACGATAAACGTATGCTTGTAAGATAGGTGATTTCGGTTACCATATGTGTCTAATTCTTGCAACTGCTAAAATGTCAATCAGCAGCACCATACTTTTGGCAGTAACTATGGCTATGTGACAGACGTGATCCCTTCACTTCTACTTTAGTCCCGACATGCTTATCGGGAACGGCAACGGTCGAATGGAAATCGATCGTCCGATCAAGGAGACATTTTTATAACGACGATGGGCTGCCGTGGAGTCATCGAAGACTGAGTGGAGTTGATGAAACGGAGCAATGTGATCGGCAATAGGGAACTGCAAGACCTCGGAGTGTGCAACGAGAAATAGAGACGAAGAGCGAGAAAGAGCGAGAGAGAGAGGCAGAGAGAGAGAGAGAGAGAGAGGGAGAAGATAAATTGGCTGAAATTAGGTCTGCAAGAGGGCAGAACCACCAAGTCAAGAGTCGGTTACGGATTATACTTGAGTTAGGGCCAATAAATTAATTAAAACTCGTGGCGAAAGCTTGCGAGGTGAGAGAGGTGGGTAATGGTGTTACCGTGTTATCACGTTACCTGTATTCCCACATTTTCTATATGCCGAGGGATTTCTTGTCTCTGTATATCTATACACACACAAGTGAATCCAACCCAAACACGACTTCTGTATAGAAGTCGATGCATGAAAAGGAAGTCTCGATCGCTATTCATTTACGATAATTATATGCAAAAAGCTAAGATAAAATGGGTCATATCATTTCAGCAGGATTTTTTCCTGACGGTGGAAGCATTCAGTGATGAACTTGCGAAAAAGCAGAAAATTGAGGGGGAAAAATGCCCCACTGTTCACCGACGAACGAAAGAATGCGCAGCATTGCCGTACTTTCCAGTTCGGTAGTCTCCACGTTTTTTCGATAGACTTCCCCATTTGAGTTGAAATGAATTTTACTTCATACGCAAGCGGGCATTAAGGTTCGCATATGTTCACGAAAAATGTAATTGGTAGAACGGCGACGAGTGGTTGGATGCGCACATAGTCGGAATGCTCGAACGAATGGAAAGACCTCAGTGCGAAAGTTATAAAAGCCGCCATACATTTCTATAGCAGCTGGAACTTATCCCAGAGAAGTCTATTAAACGATGACTCTCGCGCCTTCCACTCTTGGCCCACGCGAAGCCAGCCGGGCCCGGCGGAAGGCTTAAAATGTTCTTCTCGCGCTCTCATTTGCAAGCTGAAAAGGGGAAACCAATGGTGAAGTATATGCTGCACGTCAGGTTATTAGAGAAGAAGATGACAGGAGAGTTGGAAAAGTAAGGAGACTGAGAAAAAAGTCAGAAAGTGCTTCTGGCTTGTAGAAGAAAGCACGTGGAGAAGAGAGGATTGGTTGTATATTCTGCGATCGGCCCGTTTCTCTTTCCTTTTCTCCTGCTCTCGTGCTTTCTTTCCACAGTGCTCGTCCTTTTGCTCTTTTGATTATTTAAAAGCTGCGTGTGGCTCGAGCTTAATTGACGGAGATGAGGGCAACTGACGATTCCATCTTTTCTTCCCTGCCCTTATGCCCCTCTGTGGACCATCTTCCCGGCGAGGGCGATCGAGATACGTGAGAAGTTGAGGATCCGGTCGTTCAGCTACTCTCAGGAAAGTGCTGGGGCAACGCTGAGGAATAATGGCGAGGTAAATGTGACAGGGGAAAAAGGATAGGAGCGGGAAAGAGCAAATGATGGTGAGTACGGGAAATTGAGACTTCGACGAATTCAAAGGTACGACCAACAACCGAACATCAAAGATCAAAAGATACGATGTTCGTGTACCTTTTGATCTTTGATGCTCGGAATAGACGAGTATTACGGAAATGGACAATTGAAGCACAAATTGAGTAACCTTTATATAGACAATACAAAGATCGACCGAGTATTTGTAAATAACCCCCGTATTACTGTACCAATATAATTATTGCTATTGCTGAAGTTGGCTGAGCACGGTTTTCAAGCCATACCTAACATAATCCGAAGGATTCAAAATCTCGTGGCAAATCATTGTGGCCTCGTCTCATGTGTGGACGTATGTGCAATCAACCCGCCGGGGAGATGGCCTCTTTTGGGATGTAATGATAAAACGCCCGATAAGGACCGTTTGATGTCGTCGCGATACTCTCCATCGTCAGAGTAGTCGGCGATTAGTAGGTTGGAAAGGGCACGGATCGCTTCGTGCGATGTACTTCGATAAACATAGTCATTTGTCAAATGCTTGGTAGAGTCGGAGATCAAAGGTGTTATCTACAGGAGAAGACGGAAATTTCAACCTGAATGTATGATGAGATCTTCGAGATGCGTCAACATTTAACGTTGACTAACGAAACGTTGATCGTTCGCAAACTGAGTTGTCATCTCGTAGAGGGAAATCCGTACAGCCGTAATGAGACTGAAAATGCGATAAACGTTGAGCGAGATCTCAGGTACTGCGGGATGATCTCATATAGTGGCGGCCATTGATTTGCAGATTCCGTATGATCGAATGTATGAAGAAATTATTCTGTTTATTGAACGTTTAATGTTAAAACCCAGTTACTACTCTCAATATACATTTTACTACATGACTTAATATACATTTTACTTACATGAGATCAACTCTAATTAATCGATTCAAAGATGAGCGAACTTTTCTTGTCAATAATAATGAGATTCCTCCAGTGCAAACTTATTGATATGTATGTCACCTTCTTATCCATCTCGTTGCAAGGTCCAAAGTAATCATTTCTGTTTGGAGAAATGCAACGAATTGTGAAGTAAGCAAAATAACCAAAACTTTAGTTTGGGTTCATCTTTTTACGTTTTTGTATTATTAATGAAACGACGTTAAGCAGTGAAGAAAAAGAAAATTTTCAAAAATACAGTGTCGATAACATTTTCGTTTAAAAATTTAAGTTGAGAAAAAGTACTGCTCCTGATTTGCCTTTCTTGGATAATATCAGGCTCTGGTCGGGTCTTCCGCCCCGGAATAGGTTCGCAATGTAACGGGTCTAAGGCTAAGTCCCGATCCACCGTTTCCTTTCTGGGGAACTGATCAGGAACGGGCCGGAGAACAAGCGGTAAATGGCCAGGAAAGTTGTAGAGAATAGATCGGGCAATCACCAGAAACAACCGAGGAACTTAAGGATGTTGAGTCCCTATGAAACATGATAATGTTAATTGTTCAATAAATAGCTTCTTAATCGTCATGACATTTTTACACGACCTCCTGAATACTTCATGTAAAAACATACCAAATTTTCAGAATTCTATCATCATTACTTCAACCTCCTTAAGGGTTGAAATAAAAAATGATAAGAAAATTCTGAAAATTTGGTATGTTTTTGTATGAAGTATTTAAGAGGTCGTGTTAAAATTTCACGACGATTAGGAAGCTCGTCATTAAAAAATTAACATTTTGTTAAGAACAATTTTTAAAAGAAATGAAAAAACATGTATTAATAAACTTCGTTTTGTTTCCGTTGCTTTTAGTATATTGTAGATATTACAAAATTGAGAGGACAAAAAAAAACGTATTGCAAAGTTACATCAGTTTCCATAAGACAACATTTAATCTGTGAATGTTTATTGTTCTATAACGAGGGTCCTAATTGTCGTGAAATTTTTGGGTGGGGGTAAAAATGTCGAATGACCAAATGTAGAATGACAAAGATTTCGAAACGGTAGAATTATGAACTCTCAAAATAACGAAGGTTCAATTATTCGAAATTTTATCTGTCGACTGATAAAAAAATGGAATGACTATAAATGGAACCATTATTTATTCGAGAGCTAATTTATTCGAAAACGAATATTCAGATCGTCTGCAATTCGGAACATAAAAATACAGAATCGAAAAATGTAGAACACCCATATTTCCGAAACAGAAAATAGCGAGTGCCTAATATGCGTAATATCGTCTATGGCGAAAAGCAATAAATCGAAACGCAAAATGTCGATGGCCCGAAATGTCGAACGCCGAAAGGTCGAACGGCCAAAATGACGAACGTGGTGGGGCCCGTCACGTGGGATGACTGCCTTACGATATTTTAGCCGACTGACCGACAGCGCCATCTCGCAGCTTCACTCTGAAGCGCAAGTAACGTATTGCTCGATTCGCCATCCGGGCCGTTCTACATTTTGACCCTTCGCGATTTTAACCACTCGACTTTTTGGCCGTTCGCTTTAATGATTTTCTGCATTGTGAACCGTCGCAATTTTTTTAATTCGGAGAATTGTCTCGAATTATTTGGTGTTATGCATACAGGCCCATCGATATTGTGTTTTTCGCTATTTTTTCAAATCTGATTTTTGTTTTTCGCTATATATCAACTTCCGAGATGTTCATATTCGTAATTGTTATTTTCGACTTTACAGACTCTAGTAAGATTGACCCATCTATATTCGAACATTCGGCATGTTCGAATTCGACATTTTGGCCCATCTGCATATCGATCGTTCGAAATTTTTCCCCCCACCCAAATTTTTACACGACCTCTGAAATACTTCATACAAAAACGTACCAAATTTTCAGAATTTTATTATCATTTGCGATTTGGGATTCAACATCCTTAAAAATGACGTATCAGGGTTTTTGGAATCCGTGACTAGGTAAAATCGGGGATTGGGGTAGGATATCCATAAGTCGAATTTCTATAACCGAATATCCATAAGTTGAATATCCATTACTGCCAATATCCATAAGTGTATATCCATAAGTCGATTACCCATAAGTACGAATATCGCTAAGTGAGTATAGAGTAGAAATGAGTGCCATAAATGGCGGGAGGTAGAAGAAAAGTGAGTATAAAGGGTAAGTATAGAGTAGAAATGAGCGCCAAAAACAAACTCAAACAAAAGAACTCATTTCTACTCTATACTCACTTTTGGATATTCGACTTATGGATATTCACTTATGGATATTCAACGACAGTGAAAATCGAGAGTCTATTCAATTTAGTATTTCGATAACATATTGTTTGTTGATGATCTGCTTGCTAAGGTAGTATATAAGTGTACACATACGCTTGCCCGCATTTCCTGATAGCCAACGAGACAGAAAAACGTACACAGTTCACTATCCAAGCGGAAAAGGCCTAGCGTGCAAAGGGTTATTTCACAGGCATCGCAAAATCATAAGCGTAAGTGCACGCTGTAAGCATAGCACTTCTGTACGTCGTACAACTCACCGGACGAATTTTCATCTTCGTACGACGGTAGCTTGCTCACGCGAAGCGCTTCGCTTGTAGCCACCTGGCGGATTGTTGGCGAAATACATTCGGGTAATGTTTTCCCGGCCGGAACATTGATACTTCCCAACATGGCGACAAGGCGTTCAAAAACGACGAATGATCTGCTTTACTTTTTTGCCTCGTAAAATAATTTGCCTACGCTTTATGCTCAAATCCTTAGTTATCGTAATCCTGGCATTTATAATAAGCATTGTTATCCCCGTCGCTTATCATTAATTAAATGAATGCTTTTAATGATGAATAGAATTACAACAAATGTATTAGTTTCACCCAAATCAATTATAAATATATTTGATATGGTGAAAGGCAAAGTAGCTTTTCTTTCGTTCTCAAAGACAGGCTCCACTTTTCAGAAGATGCCAATGTTCGGGCCGGGTAGACATTCCGTGAAGGTGCCCTAGCTCGCAATGTATGTAAAAAGGAAATGGCGAATCGGGGCCTAGCCTATAACCTGTTACACGGGAAACCTCATCCACGCTCTAAGGAATGACCACGGACTGATATCATCTAGGGAAGGCGAATAAGGGGCGATACTATTTCTTGAATCAAAACTCTACACGGCTGATAAGACAATGTGTTCACTGGTTCTCAGTTTCAAATGATTAATTCACGGCATTCAACAACGACCCAGCACACGTAGAAATGTACGAATATTTTTCTGTTAAGTATTCGAGATGATTGTTTTCCAAAATATCTACAGTTGAAATCAATCATCTCGAAGACTTAACAGAAAAATATTCTTATTTTTCAACTATTTTTCATTAAATAGTCAAGCATACCACGTGCATGAAAATGTATCTACCTGTGAATAGCAGCCAGAATCTTGTTATAAAATTAGCCCACAGGACATATTGCCTTAAACGATCATCAGTGCATGTCTCTCATGCCAGAGAATTCATAGCCAGAAATAAGTTGCTCCGATGTACATAACGAAGGCTTACCTGAATATGTCGAGCTTGAGTAGTGGATATTAAGCTAGAGCCTGTTAGGCAATTAAAAACGTTTACAGACTTACAGGCCTCTCATAAATAAATTACTGTTATAACTATTAATCATTTTTCTTCATTTAAACAAATAAGAAACATTAAGCTTTAAACATTAAGACAATTTGAGCAAAAAAACTACCATTCAGGAAAGGGAAGAAGTTGAAGCGAAACTGGCTTCGACCCTCGATGGGCGGCAGATTTTCAACCTTCGCTCACAATGAGCTACAAAAAAGCACCGGGACAAAGACTTCTGTTACATTCTGGCGTTTCGTAGTGTACATCTATTACGTATACGTATATATCGCGGAATAGTACAGCATACCGCGAGCTAACGGAACGTAGGAGACTAAGAGAGAGAGAGAGAGAGAGAGAGAGGGATGGAGAGAGAGAAAGGATCCATAGGTACAGAGACGAGAATGCTATGAATAATTTTCAGACGAGAAAACAATTTAGGAGTCTGGAACTCGAGGCTTCCATGACTCCCTGGCATCCGGTTCTCCGGCTTTTTGGGGATACTTCGGATCTCCATGCGGTTCTCAACGGGTTGCCGTTTCTGCCCGCTCCATGAGACTATGTTGTATCTAGGGCTTCCAGTAAGATGAGCCATCTATAATTCAAGAGCAATCCGCAATTTCCATAAATAAATTAAGCAAAAATGGAAAACAGAATATTATTCGGAAGCCCGCCTGACCTCTTTGTTCTATGTTCTGATCGGATCTCCTTTGTTGAGTTCAGATCGGATCTTTTTCGTTAAAGCTCCGACCATATCGCGAAGCCCATTGGTATGATAAAAAAAACTCTTCGACATTGGTTCCAACATTTCAGAAATATGAGAACAAGCACACTCAACTGCTCAATTCTACGAGAAGCTTGACTATTGGCAGGGAGAAACTACAGAGAGTTCATGTTACTAGCTAGTATAAAAAAGATCATAGAGTAAAAAAAAACATTATTCCCTTCTACTCCCCATATTATCTTTATCACATCGAATCACAAGAGAAGCGGCTTAGCGCAGCGTGGTACGCGAACACGTAACAAGGTGTACCTGCCACTCGTTTTTATCCGTTATAAACCACCGTGTCAACGTGTGTCACGACCGTGGCCCTCATTCGCCCAGTACACGATATTCTGCTCCATGAAATCGAATTCTCCTTGTAATCTACGATAATTCTGCTTATAATTTACGTTCGCAAGAGAGTCCGAAATTGGATATTGAAAATACACAGTTAATAGCAAACTCGACGCATTCTTTTCCGTAAAAAATTACATTTGTACACTGAAGTGCTCATCTAACGTTGCGATAAAAATACGGAATCACAATCGGCGACAGTTTCTAGTGACACAAGTCTACTTCAATGGACGGAGTCGAAGGGTCTTATTTCGAGTCGTATAAGGAGTTGTGCTTAGTTGTAAAAGTCGAGAAATCACGTTTTTCAAAACAACTAAATTTTGACAGTATATCTTATAAATGTTCCCTGAAAATCTCAAGATGATCGGATCAAAATTGACAGATTTATAGGCCGTTTAATATACTAACGAAATCTGTTTGATTTGTTGATATTAGATAACCTGGTTCATAAAGGCATTGCTCATCGCAAAAGATGTTTTCGACGCTTTGCGGAAAGTTTCTCGAAAAACAATTGCCCAAATGACAATTTCTCGATAACAATTGCCCGAATAAACAATTTCTCAAATAAAATTTTCCGAAAGAATAATTTCCCGAAAACAATTTGCCGAATAAACAATTTCCAAAATGAACAATTTCTCGAATACATATCCCGAATGGACACGTTCCCGAATGAACAATTTCCCGAACGGACACGTTCCCGAACAAATATTTTCGACGATTTTTTCGGGGAAACCACCTTTCTCGGGTCGAATTTTCCTCGCATTAATTTTCCTGTTATTGATTTCGGCCTTAGCACGTCTGGCGCGTTCCCACACTTAGCATAACCCAAAATCAACAACGTGAATGTGTTGGGTTCTGACTCTTTTTCTTTTTTCTTTAAATTTTTTTTTTAAATTAAACATTTCTCTATATTTATATTGAACACAAACAAACCCAAACAAATCGAAACAAACGCAAACAAAAATACTGTCTTTTCGAGAAACTGCGCATTTGGAATATTGTATTCGAGAAATTATTCACCTAGCAAATCGTGTACGAAAAATTGTCCGTTTGGTAAACTGTGTTCGGGAAATTGTTCATTTGGAAAATTATATTAAAGAAATTGTCGTTCGGGCAATGGTTTTCGAAGAAGTTTCCGCAAACGGTTTTCGAGAGGTGCTGTCCGGTCGTCAGCTGTAAATCGATGATAATTAAATATTTTCCCACAGACAGAATTACAGTGTTCTCAGATGATTTTCAAATGCCTAATTTTCGTAGAAATATGCCATTACGATTGAAATTTTTTTCAAAAATAAGCCTTCTTCGACTGTTACAACTAGACGTAATCCGTTAAACGATTGAGAATTCTTTTCTACGTTTGCTCCCGAGAAATGCCGGGTTCATTGCGTTCAATAATTGACGGGATATTCGCAAGACGTTTTGGTGGGACAGCGAGAGACAGAGAGAAAGATGGAGAGAGAGAGAGAGAGAGAGAGAGAGAGAGAGAGAGAGAGAGAGAGAGAGAGAGAGACGTTTCGTCTGAAAACAAAAAAATTAGAGGACTAGAAAAACTCATCCGGTGTTTGGCAATGACTATTGCATGCAAGAGAGAAACTCCACGGTCGGGGAGAGCCGTTCAAGTGCTCGCGAAATATCGTATTCTATCTCCGTACAGCCGGTGTGCTGCACACACACCCCCTGGGGTATACGTGCCTCGGGTTCAACGGTTCTACAGAATTCACGAAGCTCGAGATTATGTTGGTCGACTCGTTACAGGATCTCCTCTAACAATCTATACTGCTGCTACCGCTGTTACTGCGCACGAGAACCGAGAGTTTATAATACTATTCTCCAAAGTTCACTCCGTATTAAATTTAAAATTCGTATATGCGTATACACGTCTTTCATCGAGAGATGGGAGAGCCCGGGCTGCCGATTTGAATTCAAAGTTAACTAGAGCCCCACCGAATTTTCACAACCTTTTTACGAAGTGTTTGCGTGCGAGCACTCAGTGCGTAATCAACGAGCGACAGTGAGGAGACGAGAGCGTGTCAAGAGGATCCGTATGAATAATTTCATATATTTCGATGAAAGCCTCGACCCTTTTTCATTCTCGACATTGTTTGTACCTCCTCTTCTGACGTGTCGCAGTTCAGGCAAGAAATGAATACATTTTTTGAAGTTTGGATCGGTGGAATGCAATCATTTGTTTTTTTTCTTATTTTCTCTTCTTTTTCGCGGTTTTATTTCTATCGAAAATCATTTTTCACAGATTCAAGTTATAGGTCTCTAATGAGGATGTTAAAGAAAAGTTTGACGCAGCTTTGGACTGTCAAAAAAAATGGTAGCTCGAATGAAAATCATTTTTCGTTGCGTTCCAACGAAGAAAACTTCAATATCATTATTTTTCACATGCTTTCGATATCAGAGAAAAATGTGGATGCATGTGTGCATTGCGTTGCAAATGTGATGTGAATATCGGGGAATTTATTTTCATAGCACGCATATTATACGTGCTGTCGTGTTGTGAACGATTTTATACTTGCATTTTGCATTTCATCTACAGAGTGAGAGTGAGAGAGCGAGGAAAAGAGAAAAGGAGGGATCTTTGAGAACATAATGTCTGAATAACGTAGATGACGATGTCGCTGCCCGTGTCTGACCGAATACTGACCATTACCACTGGCGCGGCTGATCGTCCTTTCCGAACATGGTTTCCCTGCCCTACGTATTTGTACCTTGAATGATCCACAGATGGAAGATACTTTCTGCGGGCCAGACCGAGTCTCTTATCGTGTAGTCCAAGTTAAACCACTCTTCTTAAAGGGTTATGCCGAGCTGTCAAAGTCGGAAAATCACTTTTTCCAAAACCAATATCATTTGACGGTATATGATCTTGCAAATTTTCTTTAAAAATGTCAAGGTGCTGTGATAATATTTAACAGATTCATAGGCTGTTATGTTGACGCCTGTTGGAACGCTCGGAACGCCGCTCGAAACCTTAAATGATTTTTTCTCGAAAGTACGTTTTCAAAGTCGGTGAGCAAAATATCTAAAAAAAACGTTGATTTTTCTGAAACTTTTAGGGCTTTTCCTAGGTGTAGAAATTTAGTATTTGATTGAAGGATTTTGTCCGACATATACCTTCAATTTTTTTCCCAAACCGACAATGCCCATTTTTTTCCCAAAACCAAAACTTACTTTAAACACGCGCCATTTTTCTTTAATTTGACATTTCAGAAATTCCTTCCAAAATTCATAGGATAAAATAATATACTAACGAAATCCCTTTGTTTTTTTTTATATTAGATACGATGAATCACAAAGGGGTATTTATGCAGTTTAAGCACTTTTCCCAAAAACGACAAGAACATTTTTTTCACCGTTAACTTGTTTATTCCATTATATTGAGTGATATTCCGTCGCGGGAGGCTGACACTTTCCATTAATTCCATAAGTTATGGGGTTTTGAAGTTCGCGGAAACACGTGATAAAATAGGGAATTTCTAAATATTTCGACGCCTATATTGGAGGTGGGGGGGGGGGGGGGGGATTTATGAAAAAGGCTTTCTAAATGCAATGCCGAAAACAAAGCAGGCCGGTCACTCTCCCATTAAAATATATAGGGTGTTGAAGTTCACGAAAACACGTTATACATCAAATAGCGTATTTTCGAACTTTTCCGAAACACTTATGTTGGATATAGGTAGGGGGGATTTATAAAAGAAACCTTCCAAAATCGCCCCTGCCCAACCCCCTCTGTTTTTGTGTGTTTTATGCGGAAGGTGTCTGACGCAGCCACGTAGGGCGTCGGGGAGGTGGCACCCCCCCAACGGCGTCAAGGGGCAGAGCCCCATACGCTGGTGGAGGGGCGCCCCCCCCCCCCACCCAAGACACGAAACGTAGCTTTTACATATATATTTAACTGAACTACAATTGTTCTACGTTGATAATTTTTCAGGCCCTAATAACAACCCAAACAAACTCAAACACCGGTTGCAGAGAGAGAGGGGGAAGTGACCGCCGCGATTTCTGTTCGACATTGTATTCAGGAAGGTTTCTTTTATAAATTCCCCCCACCTCCCACCCCCAATATAGGCATCGGAATATTTAAAAGGGCCCTATTTTATTACGTGTTTTCGGCAACTTCAAAACCTCATAACTTATGTAATTAATAGAAAATGTCAGCCTCCCCCGACGGAATATCAATAGTTGTGACCAATTAAATCAGCTCAGAGCGAAAAAAAAAATTCCGACAGTTTTCGGAAAAGTTTAAAGTGCATAATTACCCAGAAGGGCGTTGCTCACTGCAAAATACGTTTTCGAGAGGTGCTTCCCGGGCATCGTTTGTTAATTTATTATAATTGAATATTTTTACGCTAAAATATTACAGTGTCCTTCAGATGGTACTTTTTCAAATACCTTATTATTGTAGATAATTTGTAATCACAATTTTATGAAAAGAAAATCCAAAAATTAGCCTTTTTCGAATGTTACAACTAGGCACAACCCGTTGTATCATGTTTTCATTGCAGCAAACAAATGAGCTGTTCGTAATTATATTTTTTTCCAGGAGGGCATCATTCGTCGATACAAGTATTCATTTTTTTATTTTGTCATCTTGCACTTTTTTCTCCCTGGGTCTTCATAACTCTAAATCCAAGTATACTGAACAAAAACTCGTCGCCACGATATGGGATATTATTTCATCGCGGAAGCAGTGAAACCTCCAATCCAGAGCAAATAAAAAATCATCAGTTTTCATGGCAAATACTCTAACACGGAACATCCCTCAGGTGACGCCCTTCGATTTCCGTTGAAATTTATATACGTTATAAAGCACCGAAAAGTAAGCGCCCCTCGAAAAAAGGCATCTCTAGGGGTAATATAGCACAAACGAGGAGTCCACCGATTTTAATGAAACAAAAACGAAAATTCTTCTAATCCGAAGCAATGAAAAATCCTATAATGACATTGCAAAAAAAATTAAGGGGTGAACCACCCTAGAGATGCCTCTTTTCGAGGGGTGGTTTCACCCCTGAAACCGTTTTTCCGCCTATGAAAAAGAATACGTATCGCTTACTTTTCGGTGCTTTATAACACATCCAAATTTCAACGAAATAGAAGCGTGTCACCTGAGGGATGTTCCTTGTAAGTATTTCAGCAATAGATCATATATATTTTTAGGCTAATAAAGTGTTTTACCCGCAGTACCGTAAAAAAAATACTATTATACTATACTACTATAATAGTAGTACAAAATAATTTTCCGAAGAATTACCGCAGCAGATTTTGTTCATCTCTTTTCATCTCCCATCGTATTGATTTACGCCAGTAGGCAACTTGAAGAATTGTGCGGAATTTTCCTATTTGTGTCAGACGGCTTCTTGATATCTTGAAGTATAATTTACAAAATATATTCCACAACGAAGCCCACAGGTGAGATAGTCTTATCCATCGATCCGTCTTACACAATGGTGGACTTTTCTGCCACTCTTGATAAATTCAAAGACACCGAAGCACATTCAAAACAACATTTTTCGCGGACCGAGAAATAATGTCAATCACGGTATGAATGATAGGCGGAGATATAGGCATGAGATTGCAGTGACGGAATGCACGAGAGTAAGGCTGACATAGAGAGTGGACGAAAGACAAAACTCGTTGGATAAATCGCTAGCTCGAATCTCTCCACGTCACACAGAAACCTGATCTTTTCAAGCGCGCAAGTTTAATTATTCATGAGAGCGTGCATCAGCCTCATTTTCCATAGCCTCTCTCTCTCGCTCTCTCTCTCTCTCTCTCTCTCTCTCTCTCTCTCTCTCTCTCTTCCTATATCAATTTTCCGTACGCCTTTACGATCGCCGTGTCACGAGCTGCACACATCACGGATACACTTTGTACATCGAATGAAGAAATACAAAACAAAAATTGAAAACCGCTTTGGGGCGAAACTGAAGCGGGTCATATATTTTGCCACAACGAAGAGGAAAACGGTGACGACGACGACGACAAGGTAATACAAATCGCGGCTTGTTTTTGGAGCGGCGTGGAAGAGACCGACCATTTATCTTCCGGTCGTCGTGGGAAGTCCGACAGAGCGGATACAGTGAATGCAAAGTAGAGATGAGAACATGCAACGATAACTTTTTCACCTATAGCTGGAAAGTACGGAGTGTTGGGACAAACAGATTTCGTTTACTTTGACACGGTCAACGTTCCGGCGCTTCTACCTGACTGGTGCTAGGAGTATTCCGCTTTATTAATACTTTTCAACCTTGCGCTAGTGGGGAATAGGCTCGCTGGGTAAAAAGTAACACTGCCTCCATTCTTATTGTGACTTGTTTATTATCCTTTAGTTTATAATGGCGACTTACAATATTTGTAACTATACATATTTGAGTTTAGCTGCAAATATTATAGATCAATTAACCCCTCGTGGTCACACATTCTAGCTGTAACACGGTGGTCACACGGGGTCAGGGTGACCCGCGTCGTTTTTGAACGATTGTCACGTCGCATGTATTGTTCCGAATGGCTTGAAAAAATTCAGCGTTATAGTTTGAACCTTTAAGAATGTGGAAGGCATGGTGCATTTTTTTCAATTTTTAACATGGCGGAAAAAATTTCTGAAGGGAAAAAACATGAAAAACGAAGATTTTACTAAAAAAATCGTAATTCCTAGAATTTTTTTTCTGTCAAAAAATGTTAGGGTTATGCTCTTGAAATATATCTAAGGAAAAAGATAGCAGGATAGTGGACGTCCCAAAAAAGGTATTTATTTGGACAACTGAACAGGACACTTAGGGGGAGCTTTATTTTGGAGTAAAACATGGGCTAATTACCGAAAATACTCGATTTATTCGAAGAAATCGTAATAAAACAAATGCCTCTCAAGTACACAAAACATACATTTGTGAAAAAAACCATATTGTAAAAAAAAGGATGCTCGCCCATGCAGTCATCGCGCATAAACGATCGTGTGTCGACGATCTCGAGTCGATGGTACAGAAATCGTCTCCGTCGAATTCACTTTCCTCGGATTGCTCGAAAACGTGGTCTTCCTCCTCGTCCGAAGTACATTCACCAAAATCTTCTCCATCGCGCTCATTATCGAGTAGCGCGGCACAGAATGGACGATTTCATAAGTTGCATGCTATCTACATATTCCAGCAATAAAATAGACTAGATTTTATTATATTAAATTAATTATGACGAAGCTAGTATTATGCCGAGATATACACAACAGCGAAATGTCACTTCGGAAATTTCTTTTTCAGTTTTGGAGTAATTCAACATTTTTCTTATAAAAAAATTGACAAAAAAATGAACTCTTACAATCATACCTACACTGTATAAATATATCCCACACAGACAAAAATATTTTTAAAAATCACAGGTTTATTTAAAACATTCACTGTATGGTCACACCGGGGTCAGGCTGACCCCAAATCTCGCGCACGTCTCACTATTTTCGATTTTACCAAGGTACTGCTGACTGGATCCTCCGACCTCCAACTTTAAATTACAGATGACACTCCAGAGTATCACTAGAGGGCGGGCCAGTGCCCTATATCGCCAAGAAATGTTAGAAATTTGAACGCAAGGTGGCGCGTGGGGTCATCCGGACCCCGCGTGACCACGAAGGGTTAACAAACGGTGAAGGAATTACTTTTCCTGTGTAGAGATGATAATAATTATTAAGACTGCAACGAGCGAGGGAAGGCGAGGTCACGATAACGGAAACATTGCGGAGGGAAGAGAGCTATTGCTCACAGTAAAAATTATAGAACCTGCATTAAAAGTATCAGTAACGAATCAAAATCGGCCAAGTACGCATAGGAACACGTTTAAGGAGGTAACCCTCTGAGAAATCTTTTAAAAATCATTTTTTTTTGTATATTGTTATAGTGTGAGCTTTCTATAATATTTTAAGATCAACCGGACCCTGAAATTCTAAAAATTGACGAAGCTACATTTATTTTAGTGGAACACTGTGCGTCGGGTTTACCACGATTCGTCAAGTTTGAACGCGATTATCTCGAAACTACGTATCTTGGGACGGCGGGACTTGTCTTGAGTGACTTTCACATTATTGACTTAAGTTTGTGCAGTTAGCGTGCAACCAGTAGCCATTTTCGGTTCAAGAGCGCATTTTTTAGTTGGATGAACCATTTGTTAAAAACAATGACTTCAGCATGCTGTTTTTCGAGAGAAAAATGAGGTTTTCTTTGGAGAAGCTGCCATTTTTCGTATTTTTCGAAATTTCGAAAAGTGGATCCTCATCCACTTTTCGAAACCTCAGTCGGACCTCATCGCTGGAGGACTGCAACGCCAACGGCAGCACCACGAACTCTTTGAAGGATTTTCTTCCGGAAAAATTACATTGTAACCACAAACATGTGTACAACATGCTGGGAAAGAAATAAATATATTCCAACCAATGTGTTACTAGAAAAAAATGCATCATTCTAACCCTCCAAATTGGGCTTTCAGGGAGGGATACCCCGTTAAAGTAGGGTTCTGCAATAGTTATATTTAAAAAATTGAAATTATTCTGAAACTGGATTACTACACATTAATTTTATTCAATGCATCAATGTTTAACTACATCGTGTTTTACAATGACTCGACGTTTTTATTTATTAATCAAACGTATGATTAATTTGAAAAGTATGAACATTTTTATTTGCATGTAAGGTACAAACACGGAGGTTATGTTTCAGAAAACCCCAAAGAAAGAAGTCCAATGGCGTCACATTTCACGATCTTGGTGGCCAATTCACATCGCCGTGGCGCGAGATAACACGACCATAAAACTTCGCCTGCAATTCCTATACAGTAACAATGCAGTAAATGACTATTTCTATGCGTTGCTGGATCGGTGACTAAACCTTAAAACTTCCTGATGTCAGTTGACAAAAATTAGTACTCTATGTTCGCCACAAAAAAATAGCGTTTAATTTAAAATGTCAGGCCGTCTTGAGACACCCTTTAGTATGTAATTATTATTATGTATTTCGTACCACAATCACTTATTACATTTTTATTTTGGTTTCATTTAATAATCCACGATCATAATATTCTAATGGTGCATGCGGGGAAATCCTTTGGTTGATGCTTAATATTTTATTGAACTGTCTCCAAACTATATGTGACAACGTTATATGCATAGTTCTCTTGCGGAGTTTCTATGAAGTCAACTTGCGCAAAAAAGTCACTTGCCCATATTTCCTGAATTTGTTCATGCAATAAACGCGAAATGATTCTCATTCAAAGTCCTAATCAAATGTTGATAGCGAGAATATTTTCCGATTGTTCATCCACGCTCGAAAATTTAGAGGCAGAGAGACAAATTGCACTTCACTTTAAAGCTTGATATTTTGCGAGTGGGGTTAATAATAAAAAATTGTGAATGGCACCTCAATTTCATTTGGAAAAACCTGTTCAACAACCCCCGAACGGATGGAGTGTGCGGAAAAAAATGTCCTTCCAGTTCACATACAAGGGAGATATCCGAAAAAAAATATTTGCAATATTTTGCTACACTTCAATCGAGATCCCCGTCAAAAGTATCTCATTGCAACAGGTCCTGCATATCGACTCAAAACTGCAGAAGCTGTCAAATTTCAACAGGCCGACTGACACGACGACGTCATAAGGGTTCCTTGTTAATGGGCCCCTTATAAAAACATGACCTCAGTAACACGTGATTCACATCTCTATTTACTATTTACATTTGTGAAAAAATTCATACGAAAAAAAACCCGCGACAAAATGACTTTAGAAAAGCCAATAAATCGAATATCCGTGCTATTGGAGTCTACTCCATCCATCGTTTTCAACAATCCTCGTTTCAACCCTTTCAATCGAGTACTTGACGTTCGTAAATGTATATTCGCAGTAAAAACAGAACTCCACAAAAATTGGGAAATAGTCTATATAAATTGAAGTTTAGATTCGAACAAATCTGCCCACGATGCATTCATTCAATTTAAAAAACGTGCTGAATGGAATTTTTAACTGAATACTGAACCAGCATTCAACATTCACTCGATTTCGCACAAAAAATCATCTCCCGGGTCAATAATAGCTTGTTTGTATTTAAACCAAGACTAGCATTAAAACAATCAACGAATTCCTCCGCGTATTCTGAATTGAAGAAAATTAGGATTGATGAAATGATATTTGGTCATTTGAGCAAATCGTGAATTTTGCTAATTAATTGGCGTTAATTGAACGAAGATTGGAAAAAATCAATTTTGATTAACGGCAAACGGAATATGTGAACATTTCAACGTCATTCATTTAATTCCGAAACGATAACGAATTCCGGGAGCTCCAGCACAACGAATGAGGAAATGGTTGGAGGGTCGAAATCGCGAGTGGGGCGGTTGCAGTGGAGGGAATCCAGTGGTTTCCGCGCAAATTGGATGTTATCTCTCGGCAGCTGGGGACAGGGAGCAAAACTCTCCTCGCCACACCCACTTATCCCGCGAGATGAGAACTTTAGCCACTGTACAGCATCAGAGAAGGCAAGGGAGATAGAAAAGAAGGCCGAGCGAGGTAGATCGAGGAACAGAGCAAGAGGGTGAGAAGAACGTCAGAAGTATTTGACTATGTTGGTATATTAGACAGCACCAAGTTCTCCGGTACTCGCGTCACGCTGGTCCAGGCATCATTTCTCAACAGTGACATCAGAGAATCCAAACCGACGTGACGTGGATTTAACTTTCGTATTTGCAGTCGTATCCGATGTTGTGAGCCCTCTTGAAATATTTTTCCGCCTTTTATAACTATTCTCTTGGATCTTCAATCGCTGGTTTTTGCAACACTCTGCCTCGCACAATCAACTCGACATCGTCTTTTGATTACTGGCTGATATTGAAGTTTGTCAGGAATAATGATAATAAAAACGAATATTTTCTTCTTGCGAGTGAATATCGGAATGTATCGTACTAACGTGTAATTTCCGAAATGTCTTCTTTTGACACGGAAAGACCAGAAATATTGAATTCAACGTAAGAGTGGATCCACGCTTGAAGTACATTTTATTTTATTTAGTATATACAAAAATTGATTATGCATATTTATTTTTGCATTAATATTTTCTTGAAAGAGAGACTACCAGTCTAGAGACTGAGAAAAGGTAAAATTCGACATTTTTTCATGATCAACGAGTTGATAACATAAAAATTCCATCTAGTAACTTTCATTCTACATATCTGCAAGTATATTTACAAATTGTTTCACAAGATTTTGCAACACAATGGTTGTGGTGAAGTTAATTGAAGCGAGACACCTTTGTCTGACAGTGCCTTGCGGCCGGCGACAATCTATCACCAATTCTTTACCAATAGACTTGCATTTTTTTCACCTTTACCACAACATTTTACATCGAAGCCGGAGAGCAATTTTTAGTACGTCGAAAACTTTTTTTGGAAAAGGATTAGTTTCGACGACTTTTTTGCACCGAAAACAGTTTTGTTTTTCAATCATGCATCATTCGATCGGAACTCAATATTTTTTTATTTCCCTACCTACTCTGAAGGCAAATCATATATAGAACCCAGATTCTTTTTACTTTTCGTTCCAGGTAAGAAATTGGAGGGGAACTCCTAACGGCCGCAGGACATCGTCAGGCAAATGTGAATCCGTTCATCCAGCTTCAACGCCGCCATTTTGTTACAACATCTTGTACAGAAATTTGTAGAAACCCTCAAAGGTATGTAGAATAAAGGACATTCGACGAAATTTTTATTCTATGAACTGGGTATCCATACAAAATTGTCGAAATTCACGTTTTTCAGCTCTAGACTGCTAGTCTCCCGTAAATCGTTGTGCACAGAACATTAATATCCTTCTTGACTCATGCGTGATCGGTTCGAAAATGACCTGGAATTATTGCAGTATTTCGGAGATTATCAAAACCTGATACAAGAGGGTAAAATTCACACGAAATGTTTCGTACAATTGGATATTTCACACCACCTACCTACTTATTGTTAACTACAGTAATCAATAATTTCCGAAGAAGATTGTTTCAGCTAGCATCTTAGTTTTTAATTCCTCATAAAGCGGAGTTATTAATGTTAAATTATGAGCAAATATGGAGTAAATGTATTTAGACGGAGAGTCGATGTGGAGTGTTCGTGAAAGTAAGACGAGCTTGTTCCAAGCGGAGCAACGTTATACTCGTATATGACCAGCAGGATATGGACGCGATGTATTCCTCGGGGCATGATCCTCGCATGCAATACTCTCGTTGTTTGCCTTTCGCCAACCCGAAAAAAAACAAAGCATATACAAGGAAAACACGCTATCCGGGCTTGAACCGGAAGCGTAAATGATGAGCTCAAAAAACCATTAGCGAACGCTACTCCCGTGAGCTTTTTCACTCTGACTTTAAAATATCTCGTTCTTATTAACACTTCCAATAATGGAATATAGCGAAAGACGATCAAAGCATCGGGCAGTGAGACTAACGAAAACTAAAAGATACTATATAAATTACAAAACCGGATTTGCCCTCACTACGTGAATGTTTGTTTTTCACGCCCAAAAACTGCCTTCTCGTTTAAAAAGGCAGTTTTCGACAGATTTCGATTAGCTTAGTATTAGAATTGAGTAGAGCCGGATTTGGTTCCAATTATTTCGGGAGCTAATATCGATGTGCTTGAAGACCACGAAAAAAAAAATCGACCCAGTGTTGACAAGTCCGGTTTTTTTCGCCTGAACCTCAAATATATAACATCAAAGTGTGTGTGACTGAATACCTAAGCTCGAGAGTATGCTGCTTGTTTGGTTTTGTTAGGGTATGTTCGCACAATCCGTTCAAAACCGATACCGTTGATCACACTATTCAACAACCAGGCCACTACTGATTACGGTGATCAATGGAATTCATCAAATAGACACACAATGGAAGTACTGTTTCGGGAATCCAATTAACTTCATTCAACTCGAATACTCTTCGTATTCCGGACCAACTACTCTTGCATCGATTTTTCAGTCAAGAAATATTCATCGGTCGCCGATACATGAGCTTGCGGGGTAACGGGACGCCGGGTATTTCAATCTTTATGACGTTCCTGTATACACCGATACACCGTATCACCGACCCTTGCCGTGCTCTCGGCATATACAGCAATTGTACGTTACGGATCAATCCATCAGTATATATTTCACGTTTCATTCTGCCTCCATTTTCCAGTCATTCACGTGCCCTCACAAGCTCATCTTTGTATGGTACTCAAAATACGGTATATTTAACGATCGACAGGATGCACAATGTGCGCATATACACGTCTACGTACGTACAACGTTATACGAGGGATCGTGGTTCGTAATATGACTCACCCAATATGAGTATAACGAGGGTTGGGAAGGGGGGTATGAAGGGCATCTCACGAGCCTCACGCCAAGTTGGTCTCGAGGAAACTTTCGTTGCTGCACCCTCCCTCCCGCGCCATCTCAGCCATACACACAGGTAGCGTTCTCTCTCTCGCTTTCCACGCTGCCTTGCAGTCCCTTGGAAAACCCAAAGTTGAGGTACACCGCTTAGGGCGGCGAGAGATGACGAAGAAGCGAGCGAGAGTCCAGGAGTTGAGAGGGTTGAAGAGGGCGAGGGGAGCGTTTGCAGCAGCACGTTGCAAAGTTTCGCACTCGAACACGTCTCATGGAACGGAAGGAGATGGAGTTCTTGAAGAATCGAGGGGTCGCGCGACACCCGCCGTCGGCGAAACGGACGGAGAGGGAATAAAACAGAACGGGAAAGAGACAAAAAGACATATATAGAACGATAGAGAGAGAGAGAGAGAGTGAGAGAGAGATCGAGAGAGAGAGAGAGAGAGAGAGGGACAGAAAGAGAAACTAAGAAAAAAAAGATGCAATGGCTATATAGTCCGATTCGAATAGAGGAACAACGTGAAAGAATGCGATAGAGCTGAAACTGGAAACAGAAAGAAAGGGAAAGAGCAAGGGCAGAAGAAAAAGACCGACAGAGGTGAAAAAGAGAGTGAGGTGAGATGGGAGAAAGACTGGCGTTCCTACTAAAGGATAGCTGAGAGACAGCCGGGGATTCTATTTGTTCAGGGTTGACGAAGTTTATACAGTACGCGACCCTGTTCTCTGGCTTTCGTATATAGATATATACGCAGCCCTCTTACGCTACTGCGAGCTTTATATGTGCGTTCATAACAGACTGCCACATTGCAAATTGCAGGTACTTTCTCATGGTGAAAACCAATATGAAGGAAAAGCTTGATATTGCTCGAGCACATGAGTGTCCAAGTACGCAAGAGAACTTTCAACATCGGCAACATGTGTACTCATATCAAACAAGTAGAATGGGAAATGAGCGCATTAGGACTGGTGACTATGACTGCTTCACCGAATCATAGCGCCCATGACGAGATGGAAGATAACTTTGCATGTTTAGGCACCGTACTAATAATAACGTTTCTCATAACCATGCTATTACCTGTACGGAGCACAAGAGATGAAAACTTTCCGCCGTAAAGCGGTTGGAGGTGCTGGTGATGATGACGGAGTTGGAGAACAAGCCTCTTACTAGGTCGCAGTTCAGACGGTGGTGTCATTGCGAAAATCGATGTTTTTCTAAGCAAGGCAGCCTAAAGACAAACTTGCCGTGGGAGAAGCGCCAACGGACAATACTTAGGGAGAGAGAGAGAGAGAGAGAGAGAGAGAGAGAGAGAGAGAGAGAGAGAGAGAGAGAGAGAGAGAGAGAGAGAGAGGGTGAGCTCCTCCCAGTCCAGACGTTGACGCTCGAAAGCTTTCGCGTCGTGTTCGAGGAACGCGGCAAAGGATTATACGAGGCTATTAAGGTTAGCAGAGAAGAGAGGGACGTTGGAAGACGTCAGGAGAGTGAGCGAAGAACCAACGCGATGTGACAGCCTCGAAATTACTTCTGTGCGATAGCCGATCAGTGGCTACTTCTCACTCTTTCCTCGTTATATACTTTTTGACTCTAATACAAATTTCTCGTACACCGCCAAATCATCGCCACTCTTCGAAAGGTCGACTGAAAGGCACAATCAACTTGAGTATTTCAATGACAACCTCGTTCTACACATTTCGATAAGAACAACACACGAGCCAGTTTATTGGGTTGTTGAGGGAGGACACCACTGTAACTGCCCATTTTCGACCTTTCTTTTTGAACTTTTTTCAAAGAAAGGAATAAAATACACGGTCAAAAGAACGTTTAAGCTTTATTAGGTATATATTGAAGTGTGTAAAAAATGATTTAGAAGAAACGAAATTCAATATTTTTGTTTCAAAGCGTATCATTTCATTGATTTTCGACATTTCTCACTTTTTCTTGGTTCATATTCTGCACATGAGTGTTAATGAAAGAAAAATCTTCGTTGGCTTTTTTCCAGATTGATACCGCCAACGCTACGTGTCACGGTGTTGGACAACATCCGGCGCAACCCGTTTAGAAAGCCGTGCCATATCTCCGCCATTAAAAAATTATTAACCCTCAGTTGCCAGACATCAATTGAGGATACATACATACCACACTAGTGCAATTTGGGATTTTGCATCGTCAAAGTACTATTACTTTCGTATAAATAATCCAAAAGTGTTTGAGAAGCAATGTTTCTTGGGTTAAAAATTTCCCAGGAATCCCATGGTAATGGTTTCAAATGCGGAAAATAGTATTTATCTGGTGGAAATACGTAAAAATCAAAACAAAAATTTACAGAGAGCCACGAACGATAAATTTTAGGTGGTGAAAATTTGCCCCTGTGAGGTAACCACGGGTTAAAAAAATACATATAACAGCCCAAAAGTAGAATTGAAGCATACCCTAAGTATTCCTTCCTTAATCGCTGTAGGCTCGAAACCGATAAATGTGGAACAAAAAACATTAATCTTTCAAAGATAGTTTGGAGATAGATTGTCCCGTTCAAGTATGCCTACGGCATATGAAATGGAGGCATCGAAAACTCGATTCATAGTATTCGAAATGCGCGAGTCGTTAAATGGAATGACGGAATAGTTTATTAAGTGCAAAGTTCCGCGATAATATGACGCGGTATCCTCTTGAATCTTGAAATTCGAATTGCGATTAGAATGAAAGTGGAATCACGTAGATACATCGAGCGCAGACCTGCGACGGCACTTTCCGCTGGCATCGTATTGCCACGGGACCGCTAGGATTTTATTACATCGGTTACGCCAGAGCTCTTCGCTGCTCACTCCAATTCGCCCGAACCGCAGTCTCCCCAAAAGAGAACCTCTTGCCGATCTACCGGGTTATCATAAAACTGTAATGAGCAATTCCATAAGAGACAGTGGGAGTGTGGTAGAGTGTAATCGAGTCTCTTTTCGAATAATCGATGGGCCGGCGAGCCAACTTCGCTGATTCCCTCAATTTCGTTTGTCAATCTGTGCATCGGGTGTGAGAGGCAGGAATATCCATAATCAGCTTGGGAACTGAATAATTGTTTGTTTTACGAGCGTCGCCGATGGCCCAATTTTCCATGGTATCCTAACTATAGTCTGCTTGGGTGCTACAAATTTGATGTCCTGCTCAAGGAGTGCAATTAATTCCTTTGTCATCCAAGCTTCTACGTTCCAGCTATGCGTCTGCTATCGAAATGTCTGCTTGATATAACAGCGACTGAGGAAAGTGCGCCGCAGAATTCACGTCATGTATACACTTGGCGCGTTGTCTGGTGTCCTCACGCCAATATAAGAACACGCGAACGGCATCATAAACCGTTGTGCTATCATTTCCGTCGTACGTCCCGACAGATTCCAATGTTTACGTTCAGATTCTCAGCCAACCCTTCACATCGCATACTTCTATCTCACACCCTAGCCCAAATTGTTTGCGTTTGCTTGTTTTTCTACGCTTCCACTTGCTTTTCGTTGGTTCCTGTGGTTAGATTCCACGCGATATTCAGGGGAAGAATCGTCTCTGAGAGAAACGGTAAGGAAGCGAGAGAGTTGCATCTTGGCTGGTTCAGTGTCATTTAGATTGAAAACGCCGATTGCAATCACAAGGCAGAAGGGAAGAAGTTGACGGTGATAGTTTTTAACCCGGTAGGAACGATGGTGTATGTAAGGAAAGAAGAAAAGCACATTCGGCTTTTGCAACACTCCACCAACGAGACTACTAAAAAAGTTCCTCCCGTTTTGGCCGATCTCAATCACACCACTTTCTCTTCTTTACACATCTGCAGATTCGCCATATATCGGGTCATATGATGTCAATTTGTGCACCCGTGTCTTTATCTTGTGTTTTCTAACGACACTGCACGGAGGTTTTGCTTTTCTGTTTCCTTGCAAAAAAGATTGTACAGGATTAAGCGATGTAACGACGATAGATTGAGATAGGGGGGCGGGGGGGAGAGGGAACCGACGATGAGAGCCATGATGCTACATACATTTGTCCACTAAATCAATATTCAAATAAGGGCAGATAAACGCGCATATCACACGCATTAGCCACCCGGGGAAGACATGCAATTCGTGATGGAATATTACCTGGACATCGATTTAACCAAGTGAGGCAACGCGCTCGCGTCGCGAGAGAACGGACAATACATATTTATGTTTCTCGTGATGCTGCAGAATCGCTGAATCCGAGAGACGCTTGACCTAGTCTCACGTTCGTTTGCGAATCCTGAAACCATCGCACCACGCCAAGCGATCTACGAAATGCATGCATCCATTATATACGTGTACCGCGAACACACAGCCCGCGTTTTACATAACCATGCATTTGTCTGTATGGCATGTGTGCGAGATATTTATATTGTATACATGCGCTCACATATACATTCGCAACGTACTCTTTGCAGACGAGGTATTGCTTCCCCATGCATATTCACGTATTTTGCACCCTCCTTACATATGTATATTTTCGACCTACTATGGAAATTTCCACAATCATATGTGTTAACGGTTTGAGCCGTCGAGATGCCCTAAAGTTATATGAACGCCCTTATTGTTGATTAATTTCCTAAGCGTGATATCGATTTGCCAGGGCTTTGTGAAGCTGGCGAAATTTCCGTTGGGTCGAAAGCGGCTTATCGGACTTGGACCAAAGTCTTGTACCCATAATTCCAACTACATTATAACCGTGCGGGTCACCTCGACCCTGGAAGTATTCGAGGCTTACGTCGAAGCCACCGACGCCGCTGAAAGGGCTGCGATGAAAATTTTACCTCGCCAACAATCCCTGCCCGTGGATACCGACCCGACGAAGCTTAAATTCGATGTGAGCCATTAACATTTCCGCGTGGTCAGAACTTTGGCGCGTAAACCTCAAAAGTAATAATAGTCAACAGTGCCACTGATACCTGGGCCGAAACATTTGTCATCGAAGCATCAGGCGGAGAAATTGTGAGAAAAAGAAAATTGTTCAAAGCAAACAAGCTGTTGGATGCATTTGTATTTATTAAGACGATGTTCTGTTATACGCGATTGCAATCGGATTCATGATGCATTGTTAGAAGAGATAAGAAGTTTACGCCATGTTTTTCTTCATATCAGATGGACCAGTTGTATTTTGTGACATGATTTTCCGTGGAAATTAATTTGGAGACGGGTGAGGGTCGAGCCCGGGACCGGCGGCAAGATCCAACGTTGATATCCCTCCGTGTCTCCTCCTCAAGCAAGTTGTCGACTAAGTTGGCGAAGGGCACGCACCCGCAACCACCCGGGAACATGCTTCTGTCTGTATCTATAGTCACCGTAAACCCTAATAACCAGCCAGTGCATTACTACAATACCGAGAACATCGTTGGTATAGGAAGACCCCAGGCGACGTATTACAGCAGATTGGAAGCGATACAGCCCTCGGGGCAATGGTAGCTGTAAATATATACGGTACACATAAGCTACGCTCCACTGTTTGAGATCACTCCTAGGACAGGTTTCCTTTTCCAACTTACAGATCGTACGTTTTTACCGTCGTACACTCTCCGCTTCGTTTATCTTTCCCCTTTCATCCCCGTTTCTCGTAATCCGGGTCTATGGCATGCGCGCCTAGACTGCTGGGTAAGATGAAACACTTGAACGAACAGATACAAAGGTTAAACTCTCAACGGACTACACGCATCAAAGGTATTTTATTCCCTTTTCGTCCACTTTATTGTTGTTACGACACCGTACTTGTTTCACACCAGAGAGCTGTCACGGAGCGTCTTGCAAAATCGAATGAAGTCTTATCCTTTCACTGGATAAAGCAATAATAGTTAAATTGATTTGTTCTCCAGGTCTTAAAATGAAAACGCATCAACGTTGGACTTTGAACCAAGTTAAATAAGCTGCATTGAGGTGTCAGTTCCTACAATTGTTACTGAACCGGCTTCACCTGACTCATGGAACATATTTCTTGCCCAGGGCAGAGTACACCACGTATTTTCATTAATGTGTAGACCCGCAGTTCGCAAGACCAAACTTGTCGTCTTGCCCGACCTGTGGTCCGCCTTTTATATCTGCATCAAGGTCCGTCTTGATGCAATGTCTTTGTTCGTCCCTCAAATTGGCTCTTGGACGAGCACGAGCAGCGCTGCTCAAACCTGCCCTCTATGGGAATTCGGTTCTTGTTAAGGAGATTGTACCGGTCTGTATGGCGTTGGGGTTTCTCGCAGCTTGTGACGTATTCCAAGCAAGAATTCGGCGGTCGCTGCAGTGTCCTAATGCGTTGAGTGTGAAAGCGTGCCGAAATGTACGAGGAATCACCGAACAACTCTGGTCTTGTCCGACGACCGGTTGTTCCGCGAAGCTGGTATGAAGCTTCAGAGCTGCGGAGACCAAAGTGGCCCAGCAAAGGGATGCAAGTTTCATCAAGATCGACAAGGAGTTCTCCCGACGAGTGCAATGGATTAGGCAATGATTGGGTCTCTTCGAGATATTTTCCTCTCCTTCACTTGCCGGGTGCACATAACGAATGGATTGAGATCTTTGGAGATTCTCCGAAGGTTCCCCGACTTTGGACCGTCGCATGGACTGAGTCTAAAGTCGGGATTCACGCCAATTTAGAAGTTTCCTTCTGCTCCGGTAAGCTAGGGACAGGTCGGAAAGTATCTTCGGTATATACAACATGCTTCCTTCAACTCTGACTTAAGAAACCTGTCGAGTTACAGGAACGTAGAAAGCACTTTCTTCGAGAGCTTCGCTCTTTCCCAGACACATTATTACGGGTTCGAGAGTTTAGCGAATGATGACGTTTCCTTTGCTCCAAACTAATGGCACTTTTCATCGATTAAGGAAAAACGCCGAAGAAAGAAAACGCCTATTGAGAGGTAGCAAAAAATAAGATGACTCAGAGGAACGAGATATTGGGATCGAGTGACGAGTGCACAGGTACCAAACACGTTCCGAATACGCACATTGAAGGGGAGGTAGGAAAAGGGTCGTCGAAACTATCGTCCGGTATAGGACAAATGGGAGGACAGCGGGCAATCGTGAAAAACGATCGTATATGATCGGGGTGGATGTCGAGCGTGAAAGCCACTAATAAATCTTGGTTTAGTGTCCTTCCATCGCTCGCTCATCTCTCTCTGTCTCTCTTTTCTCATACACGTTTCAGCGAGGCAAACAGGTACAGCTCTGCCCCAGAGAGGATTCAAATATTACCAACATCTGCGACCTCCTATATGCATCTACGTTAAATACACCATCGCCGTTTATTCTACCTGTGTACGAGTACACCCACATTAACGAGCACACACACACGCACACACACAAACACACACGTACAGATGTAACGAAGGCGTCGTTACATCGTTCGATCCTCCAGTCTCCCGTTCGGTAACGCTGTTATGACAATGACCAGAGCTGTTATTTCAGATATTAACGAGATGTTAAACCGCCTTTACTGCAAACCTAGATCATAGAGGTATTCTACGCATATACACGCATGTACATACCCGTGAAATTCGTTGCTGGCTTTAATTTGAACTATGTATCAAGCACCTGCACGTCATATAGCTACAGCAAACCGTCCACCATTACATTCTTCCGTGGGCCTACCATTGGACTATCAATTACAGAACTGCACTAAACCTGGATAATCTATTCGGATAATTGCGTTCGAAGTACTCGAGTTAAAGCTCTCGATGGATTCACAACGGAAATTCTAAACAGCCCGTTTTTCCGATGCTACTCATCTGACTCAATCATTCGAGGGAAAAGTCCTAAGATTTATTAAAAAATCTCACGGTCGAGAGATTCGAAGAGATTCAGGAACGAAGATGAAATGCCCGTTAAACTTTCACGCGCTCGTTACAAGAGTCTGACAGGGTATTACAACACATACGATTCGCCAACAGAGCATTGGACTAATTGAAAGATAAAATGTGGCGACTGATAAAATTATTATACTTTCGAGTATTACGAGCCGGCGAGTGGACCATCGAGGTAATATTACGGCTTTTATTTCGACGCAAGCATCCAAGATAGGTTCTTGATCAGTCTACGAGAGTGGAGTTGCCTGTTGCCTCGCGAACTCTCCCTCACTCTTTCAGTTCTCACTACCCTGACAACGCCAGCGCGAATTATATGGGTACAAAGAATCATCGTAAACAAAGGGCAAGTACACCATCCACGCCGTCTCGTCACTTCATAACGCCATGCCTACAATTCGCGAATATAACGTGCGGACACGATAAGTCCTATGCGTACAGCACAGACATGATGGAAGAGTGAAGCTGTGGATCGTAAAGCTCATAAAAAAACACTTCCATCGGTACGGGCAACGGCATTCGGTTACCATGGCTTTTTTCGTCCATAATTCTTACCTGGAATATCCCTCAACATGGTGTCCGCATGCCATCTTGTTTCTACGTATATGCTTCATCCGTTCTTTTTGTTCCTATTTTTTCCCTATCCTAATTTGGTTTTATTGTTGCTTAACCACATGCCCACATTTGGCGGTGTCCTTTCCGACCATGTAATCCGATCTGTCCGCGTTTCATTTCGTACCACCCTGGGGTCTCTATTGGTTGCCTTTCATTGCCTTCGCGTCTGCTGCCCATGATGGAAAATGATGCCGCCATGGTGCATGAAGCAACGTCATGGCGAAAACTCTAATCGAAGGACACAGTGATAACGATCATTTTTATAAGTTCGTGACGAAATGTGTGTGGCTAGGGTGAAAATTGATTGACTTCATAGAGACTGTCACTAAGTACTGTTGGTGTAAGCGAGTCCAGCCTTTTCTGAATGCGGTACGGACGAAGAAGCAGAGGATATGACTGGCACGACCCCGTGGGTCAAGACCAACGAAAATCCTCGGAATAGCTTACCCCTGCTCGCATAAATTCCCAAGCTCCCAGAGTCTTGCGATAAGGCTTATCTACCTCGGCCCAGATTCGCCTAGCTGACCCAAGCCCGGATAACTGGACACGTATAGTAAGAGGAGTAAATGTACTCACGAAATAATATGTTAAATAAGGGTTCGGGTCAACGTACCGGTCCTATGGTTATTGAGCATAGCAAAGAATATTCACTTTCGAGTGCTGAAACTTGCGATCCCGTTCTTTTTTAGCCTAAACACACTGAGCCAGTTATTTCCAACTTAGACAACGATCAATAAGTAAGTCACCATCAATATTATGCTTTTGATAACAGTCTTATAACAAACTTGGCTGCCGGCAAATAAATCACAGTTTCTATTGTTTTTACTCAAAGAACGATTTCGAACGATTTGTTGCTTTCAGAAGAATAAGATCAGATCTAGCAGGATTGCGTCAGTATTACTGTTCATGTAGCCACTGCAATTATTTATTGCCCTACATAAGGCTCTTCGAACACTATTCTGGATGAGGAAAACAATGAAAATACATAATCAGGACGACATGTGAATACTGGCGTTTTTACTATGTCGAAATTCATTTCGACTTATCATTTTTTTAATATTCAATTTCAATCCTCATCTCAACTGCTGGATCTTTCAATAAAAATAGTACATATTTAAATTCAGTTAGACATAATCGTATTTTTTTTGCACTAACCATCTAAATAACGACTAAAACGGAAGCTTATTCTTTGTCTCGATAGAGTGCGAAGTGGTGTTGATTACAACGGAATCAGACTTCATGGACCTGATTGTCTCACTGGTGGTAAGTATGCAATTATCTTGAGTAGGTAAAGAGAACGATAACTCGATCAAAGTAATTGAGACGGATTATTGTAACGATCCAATATATGCCGTATATGTGAAAGTGACGAACATTAGCATCAGAGCTGAAGCAACCAGATTTTGCCATGGGGGGGGGCGGGAAAAAGAGACTGGAAGAAGTTGAGTAGGAAAATAACGGGCTGGCCTGATTCGTGCAAAAGTCAGTCACGTATGCAGCCTCGAGTTCCAGGTGGATTAAAATGTTGTCGGGAACATCAGCTAGGCCCCATGAGAGATGGATTGCGGAACGAGATGGATGAACGAAAGAGCACCGGCAACGAAGTGAAATGAGTCAAAAGCTAGGCAAACCTTTGCGTAGCTATGTGGGAGTAAGAAAATAAAAACCAAGAGAGAACGAGAAGAGATAATCAGAGTTAAAGCAAACGAGCAAACGCATGCGGTAATTAGTACTGTTCGTCAAAGTCTAGGCAGGAGAGAGAGAGAGAGAGAGCGAGAGAGAGAGAGAGAGAGAGAGAGAGAGACCGAGAGAGGGAAAGATCCAGAGAGTGAGGCGAGGAGAAAGAAGAAAAGAGACAAAAAGACAAAGAAAGCTGCATCCGGAGCTCAACATAAATTATAACTGGAGACTAAAAACTCTACGACCTACATGTCTTTCGTTTTTCAAACTTAAAACTAATAAAAATAAAACTAGATCATGCTTAATAGCAGCTATATAGGCCAATGTACACTTAACCCTATACTCCACCAAAAAAGACGTACCAATGTTAAAATGCAAGGAAGATGAGTTCCTGGTCCTCAAGGGGCTGCAAGTAAATATTGTCAACGCCAAATGTAAGAAGAGATGGCAGCAGACGGCCCGAAATAAATGGCATCGCAACTTGCACGAAACACACATGTGTATTTACGCGTAATGTGAACGGATTCACGACGGAGTATTTGTTTATACAACGACTAAATGTATGCATACATACATTGTTTCGCTTAGTGTATCGTAGGCTCAACGAATTAAGCTTTGTGTACGCAAAGACTCCCGGCTGATACGTCACGTACGAGACTAAAATGTACACGCAGTTTGCAGTATACATATCGGATGATGTTGCCGGTGACGGAAATTCCGGTTTCACCCTTCGCATACATGTATGTGGAGAGACAAAGAGGCACACATATACATAGCTTTTCAGCGAAATATATGTATACATTCTGTTGAAAAGCTTGCGTGAAAGCTCATACCGTTCCTCAAAAATCCAGGAATGCAAAAAAAAGAAGAGGCAAAATTCGCTATGCACATCGATATGTCCGTACGGATATGCAGCCTGTCCGTCTCAGTGTTCTTTTTTTCCCTCGATACGCCAAACGGCACTTTGTGTGGATACCACGAGCTCAATTCGCGTGTTTCGACAAATATTTCCGAGGTATCTCTCGGCCTCCCGCTCGGCGGAATAGAAAACGTCGAAAAATCTCTCATACGGGAAAAAATATGACGGACCAAGCATTCGTGCGGTATTAAACGGACACTGCGCCCTTCATGTGTGGAAAGGCTTATAACGAAACGTTTTGAATACCAGGCATTTCCATTCGGATGTTCGGGAGTGTAGCGGTGGCCGACGGCAAACTGTTCCATCGTGTAACTGCTAAGTGCATGCAGGACAAACATCCCGACACTCGTCACGTACACCTAACTCGTGTGCACTAGGGGTGCGTTGCATTTGTGTGCCTGTGTACCTTTGAACCTTCTTCGGTGTACCGTTTGGATAAAAGTAATCAGAGATAGCGGCGAACGTACGTGTATATGATTCGGAAAAGTGAAGAGGAGGTTCATTGGTCGTAACGCAACAAAGCTGCGTTGCACCGTTGAAAACGTGGATCCACCAATTATCGTTATTACTTTTTTAGCATAATGTTCAATTTTCATCAACTCCCGTGTAGGACTTTGTAGTACAAAGGCCGTCGATACGTCATACAAATCCAATCAGTCAAGACTGTAACGTTCCTGCGTAGAAATGTTGATCCGGCTGCCGGAAGACTGATCAGGTCGCTATCACACTGCGATCGGAAGTACGCTAGTAGATAAGGCACGCCTAATCGATGCCGAATGTCGACCGGATCGAGTGGTACTGGAGTAAGAAGGCTACCAGGATCAAAGTCCGGATCAAAGACCACGCAGAGAGAGCAATAAATGTCCGACTTATTTGTGTGTCTGATATAAATGTCAACAGCTCAACATAAATGACAGATTGTGTAACGCCTAATCGGACAATCCGATTACGGCCTAATAAGGCATCCATATAAGGCTTGATCAGGGTGCCTTTTTACTCCCCTTCTGCGGTTCCACTGGTCTGGTGAAGATTCACCACAGATAGACCGTGCCGTAATACACCTGCATGGAAGTCATGTTGGGGCGTCAACCAGGTTATCCTTTTTTGGCCTGATCAGGCCACACTAAAATGACCCCACTAATTGTAAGCCCTGGCCTAGTATGGCCGTATCGAGGCTTGCCTTATAACTACCTCAGCATTCTCAGAAAAATTTAATTCGGCAGCAAATAATGTTTGAAGTGTTGCCGTTTTTGACAGTTGCATAAAAAATGTGATATGGACTGTGACGGGAAAAAACGTTATGCAACTTGGATACGTGCAAGAAAATTCCGTTGTATTGCTCAATCTTAAAACAGTTCAAAGTGTGTCATCGTCGGGAGAATGATACTTGTATAACTTAAAAAAGTTCATTTATTGAGACATATTCTATTTTTAGTATAAAATCTTATCTTTCACAAAGGTCATGTCTGAAAAACACGAACTGATTGATGAGGTGTGCGTGCACCCAAAACGAGAAGAATAATTTAAGGCGTGAGGCCACAGTAACGGGTATAAAATCATGTGCGAATTTAACAATTTTTTTCGTATGAAAAAGTGATTCACTCATAACACTAATTACATATCTATTTAGTATGAATATCAAGCTGTAGGAAAATATTTATGTATTTTTTTCGATGTACAAAATAGCCGACTACTAATATTTTCTTCTGTTATCTTTTTTTTAGGCGCTCCGCGGCGTGACATTTAGCATCAACAATTTTTTCATCGGAAAAAAAAAATTTTTGTCAAAAATTTCTACATTAAAATGCCTAGAGAAGTACGTAAGGAATTTAAAAAATATTGTTTTATTCAAAATTTGTAGGTATTTAAACTCAAGAAATGAATTTTCAGTGAAAAATTTCGTTATCACTGCTCATAAACTGCTCATGAAATGAAAAGTTTTCGATTAATCAGAAATTCCGTACGTACTTCTCTGCGAAATGCAATTAGGAACATAACTTTCAAACTTGAAGTAAATCGAGTGAAAATTGCTGAAATTATTTGTCACGTCAATTGGAAAAAGCTGTTTCGAGTAGTAGACCATTTTGTACATCGAAAAAAATGTATATTTTCTAACAGCTTGATATTCATACTAAATAGATGTGTAATTAATTTTATGAGTGAATCACTCATAGTTGAGTGAATCAAAAAAATATATGTTGACAAATACATCCTTGGCTTTGCATACATACATTGTAGTGTGTATATAAGCTGTGTATACAATACATACAATCTACTGTGTGTGTATAAGCATGTATGTGCACTGGATACCTAAGGTAGCATTATAATGACTCGACCAGGCGACATTATAAACGTTTGATCGAGCAACCTAATGACGGCCTAATCTGGTTCAGACAACCAGATAAGGCCCGTATGTGACAGAACGTTACACCTTCTAGCAGGTCACCATCGCCTTACCTCATAAGTGCCCTATCAGGACAGTCAGGCAACCAGAAAGCGTCCTGAATCGAACCTTATCAAAAATTTTACATGGGGCGACTACTGGAAACTTCGGAAGAGACTACAAAATCACTCGTGGACTATCATTTTCCAAAATAAATGTCTCTCCATACAATGGTACTTGTCATAATGCAATTAGACGTAAAAAAAAAGGTTGTACGCAGCTCGTCCCTCGAGCACGTTCATATGAGCTTGACTGCGAACTGTGAACTCTGTGCATTGGGCCCCACGGTTAAGAGGCAACGTTCTGTTGTTTTTTAATTAACGAACGGTTTCCAACGAGAGATCTGTATAGCAAGGGGATACATAGCGCGAACAATTGGTGTTGTATTTTGAATGCGTTCTCGCGGGTCTCCACGCGGTATGCGATAATGTACCAGGCTATGAATACAGTGTATGCGTTACAGTTCAAGAGTGAACAAGGTTGGAGCTGAGAGACGGCGGCATGAGATACGTACCGGGGAGGTGCATCATGCACATATTCTCGAGTGCGAGTGAGCCAGATACAGAAGGAAACGGAGTGAGAAAGAGGGAGGGAGATGGAGGGAGCGAGATAGTTGGCTACGCGTTCTAGATAGACGAAGCTTTGTATTTGCCTATTAATAGCGAACTACCATCCTGGCGCAGGCTTGCCTATTCGGTGCTGAGAAATTAGTAGAGGCGCTAATTGTATTACGTAACCTAGTTAGCGATGTGTGCACTTGGAAATTTGCTGCTGAACCCCCAACATACCCAGCTCTCGTTCTCACCCCCATTTGCTTACGGTACATATTTATATTCATACACACACACCCAGTATGTTTTAACACTCATGTATATATGTATTATATTTTGCACAAAGAGTACACGGAGCATTCAATGCTTTCGCAATTTTCTTTTTAATCATTTAGCGTCAAGGCTCGACTGCATCTTGTAGAATGATTCTATTTTTATCGTGTTGAATGAGGCATTTCAACTTCTGGTCCGTCAAGCAATATAGTTTCGTAAAAAAACCAATATATGCTAAATTTAAGTTCCTACTCAAGTCTAAGTGGTAGTGCTGGATAATATTATTCTCTGTTTACTTTTCGACTCAACGAATGAATGAAAGGTCTGCGAAAGCTTAACATTTCAAAGATATGATTTTTTAATTGCATTGTTTTACATCCTAAGGCATTACCTCCAATGTGGAGGAATTTTTTTTTTTCCAAAATTGGCCGAGCTATGACGATTTTTGTAAAGGGTCAGATCACCCACTGCGCTACATTAAGCGGCTTCCCTCCGATGAATTTTTATTTTTTTTTGGATTTTGCTCGAACATATGTGTTAAGAAACGGTGTAATAAATTTCAACAATACGACTTTTTTATTGCCTCGTCTCACGGCCCAAGGCCTTACTTCCAATTTGCACCAAAAAGTTGTTCTTTTTCCAAAAATTTACCGAGTTATGACGAGTTTTGTAAAGGGTCACATCAGCCATTTTGCTACGGCAAACTGCCGCCTTCCGATTCGCTCTTTTTTCTTTTGAATTTTTCTCGAAACTATGTGTTATGAAACGGCGAAGCCGTATCTCAAAATCAATACGTCCGATTCACTTCTTTTAACATTTCCATCATATGATCGTGCGATTTTTGGATATGTACATTCATATGTTAATAACAAATTATTTATCCGGTTTTTTGTTCAAAATTGAACGGTTTTTGTAGAGCTTTCCATTTTCGTACTGTTGAAAATTACAAAAAATTCATCCTATCGTACGGTTTATCATACCGAAAGTAGATCTTTTATTTTTCATTTTAGATCACCTGCATTGCCAGTGCCAACTGCACCGATTAACAATGCAGCATTGGCGGCACTTCGCTTATATATAGTAATAACTCTATGAAATATTTTGCCGTGAAAAAAGAAACTCAAGCTTGGCAAGACTATAGATTTATTGGGTGTAAAATTTGAACTTTATCATTTCAACACTCTCATCGGAAAACTATATTGAAAATCGACCTATTTTTAGCTCTGAGCTTATGCAGACTATTTTTCGTTAACCTACAGGTTTTTGAAAAATGCTTCTTCCCATTCTCAATACGAGGGCATGCATTACTCAAGTAGCTGTAATTTGTTTTAAAAAAATTATATAGAGATTTTTAGGAAAGATTTTTACAGTCGTGTGAAAGGTCAGGTTCAGGAATATTTAACCGGATTTGTGAAATATTTGTTAGTTGTCGAGTCATCGAAGGTTAAACGTAAATAGCGCATTTTTCGAGTCAATCGAACAGGGAAACATTTATCCAGCACTACTACAATACTTAGATTTGCATTGAATACCGTAAATCAGGCTTACCTTTTTTAGATGCTTAATAATATTTGTTTAAAGACGTTCAATATGATTTTCTCGAATTTCTTAAACGCTTGGAGCGTCACGTCGTTCGAATCTTTAAACGCTTTTTTTCTCGAAAGTACGTTTTCAAAGTCAGTGAGCAAACATCTCGAAAACTACTACGTCGATCATTCTGGAATTTTGAGGGCTTTTTCTAGATTCTTATATATAGTCCTATACGTGGTCAAAGAATTTTTTTTTCTGATGTATAGTTTTGATTCGATCGACAATAAACGCCTATTTTTCCGCAAAAATCAAGTTTCACTTTAAACACGCACCATTTTTTTATTTATGTAACATTTCGGAAATTCCTTCAATTAATCGTAGGATAAACTAATATACTAATGAAATCTATTTTATTTTTTTATATTGAATAACCTTGTTTAGAAGGGCATTGCTCACCGCAAAAGACGTTTTCATGAGGAGCTTTCCGGACATCGGCTGTGAATGGATTATAACTAAATATTCTTTCCCCAAAAAATAAAAGAATATTCTTCAGATGACACTTTTTCAAATACCTAATTTTGGTAGATATTTGTTATTACGATTTTCTAAAAAAGAATCCCAAAAAATTAGCTGTTTTTGACTGTTCCAACTAGGCATAACTCGTCCAAACCCTGTTTGTCTTTACCGGCGTTCACTGTCAGATCTAATAGCCAAGGAATGCGAGTCTTCCGGAATAACATACACCCTGCGTTTCACGTGATACCAGCAAGGAATTGTGGTTCTGCCCGTCCAAACCTCCGACCCTTCGTGTAGGGAAAGGAAAAAAGTTGATCACTTATTCATGTGAAGCATACTTCAAGAGGGCGCATGTGCATGCAGCGCAGAGGTACAAAATAATAATTGGTAGTCGGCCCCGACTCGACAGGCCGAATGCCAACTGGTGATATTCAACGAAACATTATTCCAAGACACTTTCGTATTCACCTACAAAACGTGGGAATTTCAACTTCGCGGTGCAGAAAATCCCTTGGTAGTATTTTTCCGGCAAAACGTTCACGAGCGAGGTAATGGACATTTCGATTCGCGGATTCGCGGCGAGATAGCGGATATTTGGTAGGAAGTATGCGCGAACGACGAAACGCGGTTAGGGTCGAGAGAGGTACACCCCGATCCGCTCAATTTGCCTATCCACACTCCGTTAAACACGGATTAGGTAAAGGCGGGTGAAGTAACCGGCGGCGAGAATACCGCGCGGTTTACCCTATTGAAGTACCAGGGTAGTCCGGCATTAAGGACAAAGTCCTCCCTCACTTCTTCTACAAGTTTGCCTCCGCTTCCACTATTCCTTGTCCAGTTACCACATCGCCGTTACTTCGATCCCTCACCACCGTGCGTAGACAGGAAAAGCTTTCGACCCGCGATTTTTATCAGCCTGAACGCTAACGCAGGCTTTGCCCAACCCAACCAATGCTTCAAGCGGATCTTGATCAGCTCGCGTCCGGTCTCTTGAAAACGTTGTTCTGCTCTGGCTCTATGGTATTGCGCACCTCTCCTGTACTCACTCGGTTTGTCCCTGGTGCTCTGAAAGCTAACCCCTGAGGCGAGCAAATTTCTACTTCCGATCGACTGTCGACTCCCTGACTACCACGTTTCGCCATTGCACACGCGTAGCATGTGTGCATAAGCTGGGGCCGCTGCTGATTCGAAACACCACGGGGTACATACGATATGTATGCATAATAGCATAGGACACCCAGTGACAATCGGGTCATTGTACCATTATCCTGAACGCGATAACGGAAAGATCGATTGAGCTGCTGACTACTCCATCAGCCTGGCACACTCAACGCTTAGGAAGACTGGGCAGAAGACAGCACAGGATGCAGGTCATCATCGGATGTCCAGGGACCAAAGGAACGAGTAGTGAAGGACTTGTATGATGGCTGCAGGATTGATACCGTCGTAATGATTGCCGTAAGATTGATCCCGTCTGTAAGTAATAGTAGCCACGAAACACAATGACTTACCAGGTGGTGGTGCACACCGTATACACGATTGCTGTAGAACGAACCAGGAAAAGACCAGGAGCCACTTCATTTTGGAGCTGGAACAATCAAATGACAGGCTAAGTTAAGACACCACGTTTGATTAATCATGTAAAAGAAAGCTTGCATATGTTGTCGAAAATATTACATCGTTGATTCGTGGTGTACTTTGTACCATACTTGGCTTACGCGGAGATTGCGTGCTTCTGGCTAAATGTTCACTGCCGATAATTGAAAATGGATAAGGAACCCTGCGCGTTGCTTCGAGGCATATATATTATTCACTCATGCAAAGATATCAGCTCAGGATAATTGAGAGAGTAATCAACTCGAATGCATACGCATTGCAAAACATCCCTCCCGAAGTGGATGCACCAAAGATGAAACGCCGCAAGTCTGATTTGAGGTTTCCCTTTCGTGGGAGATTGCTGTTGTCAGTGTTGTTTGTTTTTCCAAGAAAAATGTCTCCTGGGTACAAAACCGCGACATCTTTACAATAGCTTAGTTGCATGGAATGTTGCAACCATCCTGCCCCGAGCTAATATCCGGATCCACCGTAGAGCGTGTTGTCTCCTCTCTTGCACGTGCCTCTTTATTTTTCTTTATTAGCACGACCGCAGAAACGAAGAAGACAACAAAGCCTGTATGTAGCCGGACAGCTCCGGGGCGGTTGGGGGTGCACGAGCAGGCGCTCAAGTCGGGGGCGTCAATGCACTCTGTGTGCGGTTTTTCACGAAGGTAACTGCCGCACCACGCCCGTCTGCAACGTAAAATCTCCCCACGCTGAACTGCACAGCTATATTATCCACCGGGATGAGGCTATGCGCGCTCGTGTCAGGATCTAAAGAGGGAGCCGCGAAACTCCTCCATGGACGAGTATGTTGAAAATGAGTGAGAGAGGGAGAGGCACAAACGTGCATGGAGATCCCGCTTTACGGGTAGGGGTGAAACTAGCAGGAAAAATATGAGTTCGCGCGCGTGGGGTGAAAGGGTGAGACGGACAACCGCGAGACAGGGAAAATGTGGAGATATAGACAACGGGAGGAAAACACTAAAGAGAGAGGTAGAGAAACGGAAGCAGAGTGAAGAACTGAGGGATGAGAAGGTTGGAGAAAGAGATGGATGAGCGCAAAGAGAGGAACAATGAAGAAAAGTAAGGCCCACGGCGCCTTTTTCCTGTTTTCAAGAACTCCTATCTGAGCGACTAGCTCGAAACCCAAACCATCATTGACCAGGTCTCTTTTTCCTGCACTCACTATCCTTCTATATCGTCCAGCCTGCTTTTCTTCGTTTCTACTTTTACCTCTCCAGTCAGTGCTCATAGTGTCTTGCTTTTCCCTCGGTTGGCAAATATGGCATTCTCGCGTTCTCTTTCTTTTATCCTCGCCCTGGCATTTACCTCGACCTCCACCGAACCATTTTGGCCTCCTTCTCTGTTCTTCCTAAACAGCCATGTGACGCTACCAGCCGGCATATTACATACCACATCGCTAGTTACGTATGTGATACGAAGACACCCCAACAAACAGACGCGCGCACTTACACATACATGGTGGAAAGACTGGATAAAAATGGAAGACCTGAACAGATTGAGATATGGCTTGGGTTGTAGAAAACTTTGTCATCCTTTAATTTTATCACCCAACCGCCATAGGTTACTTCACGAATTTGTATTTGGGATCGAATACCGTCATCATTGTCGAGTCCGAGCATCACCCAGACAGTTTTTCTTATCGGTGTATCTATTCTACCTCGGTCTCTTCCATGCATGTGAGGGAACAGTACAGAGGCTCTTGCTTCACACCGGCAAATAAACACACACTAGACGATGTTGGTGGTAGCTTGGAGGATCACATCCACATAAAGAGACTGCCGAGTGCCATTGAGTCGTACATGGCTGTGGGGCATTGCAGCTGGAGGTTACACATGCTGCATACGGAGCCAGGGGATTGAAGGCGTTTGTATGGGTATACTTGGCTATATACGCTCTTCGGTATCTTTTCCACGGCTGGATACTCTTGAGCTGGTCCACGGCCGAGCGACTTTTACATTATCGCCATACACGTGTAGAAAGAAACGCGCGGTGCACACATTGCGACCGATTACGATCATCCGGTCGCGGCAGCGAGCGGAAGTTCCATTTTATTCTGCGAAACCGACTCTCACTTCCACCAATGTCTGTCCCACCATCAAGCTCTCGACATCCGGTCCATATGGGCCACATAGTTGCACGAATAAGTCCGACACACGTTCTCCCTCTGACACAAGTGCACCACCAGATTTCCTCGCTCCTAGTATTCTCTCTCACGTAACATCGATTCGAGTGCGTTGAACACATTTGGCCGTCTGGTAAACTATTTACGAAAAAAAGGTCTAGTAATGACGCGACTGTTCGGATTAACGTCGCGTTACGAAAGGGCGTCTTTCCAGTCAGAGTCTGCGCTCGTTTGAACCTACGAGAAAAGCTAATGATGAGAAACAGAATCGTTGTCATAGCCCGTATAACTACGGATGGAGTCAAATGTCTGTTGTCTATATAGATATATCTCGTACACGTGACGTTGTATGTAACTCGGAACAATTAGCTCATCGACTTTTGCTTGATTTTTATTTATTGTAAAGTGAAGTGATACTACGGGTCCAAAAATATTCGAATGTTTTTGTATATTGTGGACAAACCGATTTGGAAATAAAAAACTTCGAATGTCTATAATTTATATAATTTATATTAAGTTGAAGAGCTCAAAAACGTCACTCGATAATTCAATCCTGTCATATGGGTCGAACGCAATCCTAAGGCGTGACATCTTTATGGCTCATCAAAGAATGAGATGCCTTTGGGAATTTTTGTTGAGAATGCTAAAAGAGCGATTAAAATGAGGGTTGGGGAGTCTTATTCTACATGTGTTGGCGTATACAAATTTTTTTTTTTGTGAAAAAACATATCTCAACTCAGTCGTAGCTACACTAAAAGCGTTATTCAGACGCTCTGTGGTACAACGCAGCACTTTTATAGATTAGCATCAAGGATTAGAAAAGAATGTTCGTCATTTACATTAGTTTTTCTGGCGAAGTAAACGCAAATATTAAACAAAATATAGTTTTTCCGCGAAATAGCATCGTTTTGAATACATTTTTCTTTTTTTTCGCTGAAAGGTTGGCCGTAATTTGTTTATAAAAATGAAAATTGTTGATGTATCGGAAAAATCGTGTCCGCTTCTTCGAAGAATCTATCTAAGAACTACAGTTAAAACTTCAAGTCGATCGGATGAAGACTATCCGGATTGTGCGTCTTCTCGATTAAAAAAACGTGGTCTTAAGACGGAATGATACCTCATCGCGGTCGGTATGGTAGAACAATTATATATACCCAACAATCTCTGAAACGGCTCTTCAGATCCCGTCAAAACTTTGCCAAACGACGTCAAATAGATAGACGAACAGCTGTCTGCCCCTCAAATTTTCTGAATTTGAGAAAAAAAACGTTGATTGGCTTATCATCAGCTGATCTACGTTTTTTTCTCTCAAATTCATAAAATTTGAGGGGCAGACAGCTGTTCGTCTATCTATTTGACGTCTTTCGGCAAAGTTTTGACGGGATCTGAAGAGCCGTTTCGGAGATTGTTGGGTATCTATAATTGTTCTACAATACCGACCGCGATGAGGTATCATTCCGTCTTAAGAGAAACATGTTTAAAGTTTCAAAACTGATTTTGGTAGTGACCTTCAGTTTTTAGCTGCGTGTATATTTTTTGTTCAACGATTGGACTAAATGACTCCAAATTGCTACTTTCACCGCCTCGGCTGTTTCGTGCGTTTCGGAGCGCTTAAAAGCGCTCTGGAAAATCAGCACTAAACATTTTTTATAAAAAAGTTCACATTTAATTTCATATTTATATTATTTTTGTGGTGCTTTTCATAGCATTCATGAGCGAGCAGAAAAAAATAGAAATGATTTAGTACTACTGAAAAAAATGGAAACCATTTTTTTACTGAAAAAAATGAAAAATATGTTTTCTACTGAAAAAAATGGAAAACATTTTTTTCTACCGAAAAAAATGGAAAACATATTTTTCTATTGAAAAAAATGGAAAACTTTTTTTTCTACTGAGAAAAATGGAAAACATTTTTTTCTACTGAAAAAATGGAAAACATTTTTTTCTACTGAAAAAAATGGAAAACATTTGATTTCTACTAAAAAAAATGGAAAACATTTTTTTCTACTGAAAAAAAATAGAAAACATTTGATTTCTACTAAAAAAAATGGAAAACATTTTTTTCTACTGAAAAAAATTGACATAGTAATTTATGCTACAAGGGCGGGAAACACTGCGTGCGGGAAACACAACGAATTCCATCGTGCGTGAAGTTGCCGCATGAGCCGAAGGCTTATGGTGCATTTCGCACGAGTACAATTGCGATTTGCACCATAAGTCAAGGCGAATTCGGCAACTTACGCGCGATGTAATTCGTTTTTTCTTCGCACATGTCCCATACATAATTTTTTGCAATGACTGTCTCGAAAGTGGGATTTGAGATTGAACAAAACCAATAACGATTATATTCAAATAAGAACGCGCATATAACCAGCGTTAAGTTTGTGATCAGATCTTTTCAGATCATTTACTTGTCAGACAATACGACTGTGATAAGTTGACGTTTCATATCACATGAATTTCGCTACATTCAAGTTTGTTCAATCGGTCCGAAATCGTAGAACAGAAAACTGTCAACAGTGAAAAAAACCGTTTTTTCGTGAATCAATGCAGTAAAGTGAGCTATAAATAGACTTTTTTTGCACTACTGCGGGAAAGTCTCGCATTCCCGCACTAGTGCTGGAAAGTAAGCAGCGTTGAGAAATAAGCCACTTTCCGCACGCTAAACACCAATCGAAAATAGCACTTTTGGGACAGGCATTGCAAAAGCATTTTTATTTACTGAGAAAAATGGAAACCTTTTTTTCACTGAAAAATGGACATTTTTTTCTACTGAAAAAGGGACATTTTTTTCTACTGAAAAAAGGGACAACATTTTTTTATATTGAAAAAAAGGATATTTTTTTCTACTGAAAATACGGGACAACACTTTTTCTACTGAAAAAAATGGTAAACATTTTTTTCTACTGACTTAACATTTTTTTACTCAGATGCCAAGAAAAAAAAATGTAACCATTTTTTTTCAGTAGACAAAAATGAAAAACATTTAACATTCAACATACCTAAAAACATTCAAGTCAGTGGGAGAAAAATGTTTACCATTCTTTTCTATTAACTCAAATTATGTATGAGCATCACAATAATGATATACAGAAGAAACTATACGCAAAAGAATGTATAAATAATAATAGATAATAAATGTGCCAAAAGAAAAGAAATGTTTACCTATTTCTTCGATTGGCATCGAAGTAGAAAACAAAAATTTACCATTTTTGCACTCATTGTCAGATGTAACGTCACAAATACGACGAGGGAAACAGTTGTCGCCAAAAACTGTAATAGCAGCCTCAAAATAACTAATATCAGTCCGTCACAACAATTCATGATTTCTAATAGTCTGAAGAATATATACCCGAAAGAATTCACGAGAATTCGTTGTTGTCCGATGAAAATTAGAGATGCTGACACTACGAAATTTTCTTCTCGGTCGGCTGAGATTTGAAACCACGAATCACAAAACCTATCTCGTATAGCGATAAAGGATAGAGGAGAAAAATAATGCTCGACATACGTAATATGATAAGGTTACGCGAGCGCAAAAGAATGTTTGCAATTTCGTATACATTTTAGCCAGGCGTGAGATGTGCTAAGCGATAGTTGGAACAATCTGTATTGCAGTAACAAAAGTGCATATTCGTCGCAACGCAACGGCTCCAGCGGTTTAAAAAATTGTCGCCGGATGTGCCGCGGGTATGATGCACGAGAAGTGAGTTACGTGGGAAGAGAGTAATGCCCAGCTGTGCATGCCCAGTACAGTAATAGTAGACACTGAGACGTCCATGGTCCGTGTGTTTTAAGGTGCATGGTTACGTAGCCACTTCCGATCTCGTTTCTATTTTTACCGTTTCCCTCGTACCTGTAGGTCGTACTATATAGATTATTTATTATGCCAACTTCACTTGGTAGGTTTTTACGCTCGTAAAAATATCCCGCTGTACCATTCTACCACATTCGATATGAACAACACTCCCTTTTGTTCCTCAATCTGTTATACCTTCGTAAAAGGTGCTTCGAGTGCACAATAATACACCCATTTTGAGCTGACTGGGCACAAACGTCATTTTGTGGACCCTGCAATTCAAAAGCAAACAACACACTGGAGAGCTCTACATGTCAAAAGCATGAGCTGCAATGAAGAGTATCGAGGAAACAGTGAACGAAATGACGATGATAGTAGAGTTCATGGCAATTGAAAAAAAAACACGGCCGCGTTGAAACATATGATGAAACTAGGTAGGATAAGTCCAGGGTAGTTGGCCACAGTTTTTTCAAGGATGTGTCAAAATTAAAGTACAGACGTTTCTTAACTTATCTTCATTTGTAATTAAACTTTGAACATTTATCTTTAAAATGATTTAATCAATTAAAACAACCTCTTATCGGATCACCCTTAAAGTGACAATTTTTTTAAGGCGTTACCCTCACTTGTAGCGCAAAAAAGGCCTTTTTCATGAATTTTTTTAAAGAAAACTACAAAACTTCTTAATCGATCAATATACCATCTTAAAGAACACATCTTGAAGAACTTTCAGTAATTTTTGTATTGAAAAATATTACATTGTTTAGTGGCAAATGGCCGTCAATGAAATAATGTTTTTATAAACATTGTTTGCGGTGACCAACATTGCGGCGAAGTGGATCATCTGAAAAAAAAATGCGGATGGATTTAGTCGAATATAAGTATAAACTAGTCTTTAATCGAAGGATTTAAAAAAAAATTCATTTTTCACAAAATGGCGGACAGTCAAAGTTAATGGTTCGATTTTAACGAAAAAAACGGCCGTTTTTTGGCTATAAAACGGCCATTTTTTTTCGAAAAAAAAAATCGAACGATTAAAGACTACATTTTTATGTATTAAATAAGCCTGCAGAATTTCAAGAAGATCGGTTCATTAGTGTTCGAGTAATCTTGGTCACCGACTTCAGAAATGCCATTTTGAGAAAAAAGCGTTTAAAGTTTCAATTTCAGTTTACGTGAAGAACGGATTCTTCTCTTTCAACGCTCATATCTCAGTCAATTTTGTTCGGATCGATTTGAAATTTTCAGGACATATTCTCAGATACTTATACTTCAAAAAAATGCAATAAAAAAAACTATTTTTTCAAAATCGCAAGTGCGGGTAACCCCTTAAATCACGACTGGCTATCACTCCCGGAGTATCCAGGTTTGATGGCCATCGGAGTAGCGATGAGAGGGCCAGTTACCCAGCATTAAGCTCTCGCATTTCTCTTTGATTTTACGTTTTGGTTCTTCATTTTTTTCTTTTGGCCACATTTAATCGAAATGAGTATAAGTTTTATGTGCCCAAAATTGGCACACTATCCACTGATGCCAGTCTTCGATGAGACGAGTTTCATAATAATATTCTCGGTAACATTTTTTGTCATTGTTCTTATATCGTCTCTCTAAGGTCTTCCTAGATATTTCGTAGGTCCTCGCGGCCGCAAGAACCAACAATTCATCAGTTTTACAGCACTAATAGCTGCTTTTAATGATTCTTGGGTCCGGTCCCCTCCTAGAGCAATTGCTTTTCTCTTGTACTTATTAGGAATGTAAAACAAATGAACGAATGAATCTAGAACGAATGAGACAAAATGAATTACTTGAATGCACAACAACTAATATTATGGCCATCATACACTGACTGTATGATGGCCATCTCTGCGAATCTCCCGGGAGAGATGGCCACATCGAAAATGTAAACCAGTAGAAACAATACATGCGAAATCTTGAGGTTATAATAAAGCAGCGTTCGTGAAATATTGAAGAAACACAAAAGTAACCATTCCTTTTATAAAATAATATCACCACAATGTGGAACATGAAACTTTTTTAACAAATTAGCAGTAGACAGAATAAGTAAAAAGGATTTTACTTACTTAAGGCCTTAGGCCACAGTAACGGGTATAAAATCATGTGCGAATTTAACAATTTTTTTTCGTATGAGAAAGTGACTCACTCATAAAATTAATTACATATCTATTTAGTATGAATATCAAGCTGATAGAAAATAAATATATTTTTTTGCGATCCACAAAATGACCGACTACTAATTCTTTTGTTATCTTTTTTTAGGTGCTCTGCGGCGTGACATTTAGCATCCACAATTTTTTACCTAGAACAAAAAGCAAAAATTCTCGTCAATCTACAGTAGAATACCTGGAGAAATACGTCCGGAATTTAAAAAATATTGTTTTTTCAAAAGTCGTAGGTATTGGAACTTAAGAAATGAATTTTCAGTGAAAAATTTCGTACTAACTGCTCATAAACTGCTCCTGAAATTAAAAGTATTCGATTAATCAGAAATTCCGTACGTAGTTCTCTGCGAAATACAATTAGGAACATTACTTTGAAAGTTCAAGTAAATCAAATGAAAATTGTTGAAGTTATTTGTCACGCCAATTGGAAAAAAGCTGTTTCGAAAAGTTTGAAGTAGTGGGCCATTTTGAACATTGAAAAAAAATATACATTTACTAACAGCTTGATATTTATACTAAATAGATGTCTAATTAATTTTATGAGTGAATCACTTTGTCATACGAAAAAAAATTTGTTAAATTCGCACATGATTTTATACCCGTTACTGTGGCCTAAGGCCTTAAAACTCATTTTGCCAAACTTTTGCTTGTACACTTACACCTGCGCACGACGCGAAACGATTTAAGCAGTAACAGATGGAATCTAGTGCGCGGTTCTATGAAATATTTCTATTGGCCATCTCTCTCTCTTATGGCAACCTCCCTCGGAAATACCCTATGATTTATTAGGCAGGGCGATCGCGATATAGGGGAGTTGTGCTCACGATGAGCTACTCAGATAAGACGACACCCTCAACATCCTTTCCAATATTCACGCTATGCGAATAACGATGACGTTCTGTGGCCGGTCAATAAGTATGGCTAGTAGCAAAATGTAGTATAGCTGTCAGTGAGCCGCGAACTTTACTCGGTAAATGGTTTCGTGATTTTGAAATGCAAAAAAAAAATACTGACCACGTTATTGTTGAAAACCACCCGGCAGGTAATATTTTTTTTTAGTTCAATTTATTTATCCATAATCTAATCCTATATTCTTACTCAAAAGTTTTTTTTTCGCAACAAGGAAATAAAATCTGCATTCACTTATGCGTAAGGTGACATACCAAACGTCGGTGAAAGATGACACACTATGTCATCTTACCCTGCTGCGTCTAAAACTCCATAGAAAAACCGATTTTTTGGCTATCGTTATCGGATGCCTGGCTATTGTAGGCTATTTTAAGCCTATTTAGGCAGTAAAGAAGAATACGATCGGTTGGCTTTCAGCACCCAAACATTTTAACGTGCTGCAGGCAACACTTCATCGTCACTGTAATAATAATTCAATAAATATTGATTACTATATACTAACGTCTAACTCAGGAATTAATGCATGTGAGCATAATTCGGTGTGACATATATGTCATCTTTGACTGAAGTATGTCGGCTTACACACGTCAACCTACATGTGGTTTTATTTTCCTATTTTTTGTTCAAGTCACTAACGTCCTGAAACTGATTTTATTTTATTGTAATGATGAACCTTCATGTATATACGCTTGGCTTTCAATGCATACGACGTCATTTATTTAAAAATTTATCGTAAAAGAAGAAGTATGTCATCTTAAGGGAGCTTTCCAGTGTGAAATTTTCAAAAAATCGATTTTTTTTTTTTTTGCTTTATCGAATAGTATACACTCTTCCGAATATTCCCTGAAATTTTCATGCCGAAATTCAGATTATTTCGGTTACTGTACAGCATTTCTTGGAAGAAGGCAACGGAGCGCTACAGCTACAGCGAAACTTTGAACGCGTTTTTCTCGAAACAGCATTTTTCAAAACGGTGTCCAACTTGGAGGGCAGAGTTTTAAAGCTATCGAGTTGAATTTTTTACACAATATTCTTAACGTCATTGTTTATCGTGCTATGGAAGCTTTTTTTTTTTTTGACATCTTCCTATTTTTTTGTAAAAAAACTGCCAAAAAAAATGCTAAAATCGATACTTTTTGTTCAAACCGGCGCCATTTTTGCAAAAAAAAAAAAAAAAGCCTCCATAGCACGAAAGCCAATTATATACCGATCAATAATCTTTTTGTGTTTTTTGTTTCAGATCAAAATTGTGACCCCCAACGTGGACACCACATCCAAGTGCATTTTCTGCAACAATTGTTTCATCATTTTTATAGATATTAATTAATAAATAAATCGATCTTTAAAAAATTGTTTTGTATTCTTCAATACCCAATTAATATACAAAAAAAACCAGACCGATTAGATTATTTTTTCTTTAAAAAAAAAAATTGCGAAAAACAGCGATTTTTCGGGCTGTCACACTGGAAAGCTTCCTTAAGCAAAAACTCTCCTAACTAACGCATTGCAAACTAATTAACATTACAATTGGTTCGCCAATGCACTTTAATTCGTTTTGCTGTGATATCTTTCACAATAACTCATTTCATAAGTCCATGGAATTTACAAAAAAACGCCCATGGTAAAAGAGGAGATAGTAAAACTTTCTATAGTGACTTATATTATCGAAAAAAGACGTGTGCAAAATTTCACCTAAATCGGCGATAACGGCTATTCGGAAGTACAGTCGGAATTACTCTTGTCTGTTGCATCATACCTGCGATCGATCCATCCGACCATCCATTTTATGAAAGCCAACTACCTTATAGGGTGTCTCAAAATTACCTGACATTCTAATTTATTGATAAAACGTATTATTTATTTTAAAAGTACGGATATTTTCATTTTAATACAAAGTACATAACATGGAGGTTATGTGTGATACACAATATCCGACAAATGGCCGCATCGTCCCTGTTTTCGAATGTTCACAGTTTTGACGAAATTTTCAATAACATTTTGACTAAGTGCGAACTAATTTCATTAATGGTGCGTCCAATTCCTTTCTTGAGCTCCGGAATGCTCTGTGCATCGTTAGCATACCCTTTTTCGTTCAGAAAACCCCAAAAAAACAAGTCCAATGGCGTCAAATCGCATGATCTTGGTGATGGCCAACGACCATGAAGCTACCATGAAACTTCGTCTGCAATAACTATGCAGTAACAATGCAGCAAATAACAATTTCTATGCATTGCTCGATCGTGTAATTCTCCATGACTAAACCTCAATACTTCCTGATGCCAGTTATCAAAGATCAGTACACTATCTTCTCTACAAAAAAAAATGGCACGCAACTCAAAATGTCAGGCCATTTTGAGACACCCTTTAAATAGCGTTGAACAATCAACGTATGCGCGTAAGATTAGTGGTTGCACTCAACATATGTGCATAATGTATGCAGCTACTAATATATCAATAAGTAGTACTGTACTTGTGGCAGTAACTATAGCTATAAAATATTATTATTCCCGCAGGAAAATATAAAGCATGGTCGAAATATGGCAAAAAAAACTCCATACATTTATCTCAGTGCATGTCGCAAACGCCATGGACTTCCAGCGACCGAAATACTTCAGTACGAAACAGAAAATCATATCAACGAATTAACCAATTGCGCGCCACTGACACCTAAAATTGTTTACCTAAAAGAAAAATCAAAGCAGATAGCTATCGAGGAATGCATGGGACAGCAGTGGATCTCTCTTCAGCGCCGGAAGAATCTCAATAACGAATGGAATCTTGGAGCATTTTCGTAATCGTTTCATACAATGGGGGAAGCATTGACCCCCCACCCCTCTGCCAGTGTATACTGGCGCTATGAGGTTATACCCGTCGGACATTCCAGAACATGGGTTAAAGTATATACGTGTGTGTACATATACTCGCGAGGTGAGTTGGGTGTGGACGCGTGGATACCGCATTGAATTTAATCCGTAAATCCTCGTGTAGGATGAATTCGCTCGATCGTACCGTGAGAGTTGAGGCCAGTCAGACGGTAGTATTTAATAGTAACAACCGTCGGTTACGGCCCTCGCTACAACACACAGCGAAAGAGAGATAGAGCGAGGGGACGGGGTGCTCTATAGAGCCTCCGTTTTGCCGTTACGACTACCAACCGGAGGCTTGCGGGGCAGAGGGCTTGCTAATCCGTCCAGGGTAAGCTGTGGCGCGTCCCACGGAAATGTTTCACAAATTTGTACCGAATTACATACCGGCACAGATCGCACATTTATATACGTACACACTCGCAAAATTTGGTTAAACATGAGGACTCAAACGTGTGCTTTCCATAGCGGCGTCGGTTTGTGTACAAAATCCACGTAAACGCGATAATTCCATGCGATTCCGCACCAATTGAATAGCGCACAAGATCAAAGTGATTTTCGAACGCTGCGACGATAAGCGGACGAGTCAACTGAATTTTTCTACAGCACCCTGACTATATGAATCCTAACTTTTTTCACCTTGCTCACATCATGCGAGAACATAAAATGTGTAAAAGGTCGAAAGGAAAATTGTTATTAAGCGTGCGCGAAGAAAAAAACATTTTTTGGAAAATGTACGGAATACCAGGGCGTCCATGACGACGGTGCCTGGCAGCGACGACGGGAAGGAGCTTTTCAATGTATCCACCTCTGTCAGCCATAGTTATTCGATGAGAGAGAAAAGATATGTCGTGTGTGACGAAGCTGCTGACAAATATTAAACTATCGTTAATTATTCGAAATAGCGAATAATCGGGATAGTTTAAATATCGGACGATTAGTCGGAACCATCAAGTATTTGAGCATTGATTTACGGTACGCGAGGAGTAAGCTATCTCTCGTAAGGCTAAAGTACTCCCAATGGTCGATTCATTGAGTTCCCAATGATCGTAAATCGAGAACATTTTATATCATTAATCTCCTTGCATTCTGCAGGGCAAGCAATCCTTGGAGAACTGGTACGTAGGTGCATACAGACGTTGCACATGGCTAATGGAGGGGATGGTAGGAGCATTGCTAATGGCAAATCAATTTGGCAAGCGTAAGCAGCTAGTATAGCAAGCTAGTACAGGGATCGTTAAGGGTCAGAACCGTGTGATCAGCAGTCCCTCCTCTTCACGTTTCTCCCCCCCCCCTCTCTCCCTCTCTCTCTCTGTCTCTCTTTCTCATCCTATGTCTCGCTCTCTCCTTCTCCTTTATTCTCTCCCCCACCCGGCATTTGGAGAAACACCAGTGTTAACACACGACTGTACTCTCGTGTATAGTCCCGTCCGTACATCGAATCTGATCATCGATTAGTACGTCGATGGATCGTGAAGTTCAAGGGAGGGAGAACATACGTGGACAGACAGTACTGAATTCTATCTATTAATGTATGGACAGCAATCTCGATCCGACTCGTGTATTGGTTATCACTGCGAATCAAATTATCTCGGTATATGCGAGAATTCGTCGCAAAGGGGGTCAACGCAGTAGTAACGCCCTGCAGTAGTCAGACACGATTTCCAGTCGCCGTGTGTACCTAGTGAGCAAGCTCGCACATATAATCATTGGAGCATTTAGCTCGAGCATCACTCATGTACCACAATGGAGAATTCTCGAACGCATATTAACTATATTTTATTGTTGTTTTTGGTGGAGTAGGGCTGTAAAAATAGAGTCTTTCAGTGTCTATTTCTCTCTATGTCTCTCTCTCTCTCTCTCTCTCTCTCTCTGTCTCTCTCTCTCTCTCTGCCTCTCTCTCTCTCTTTTAAGTAAAAATCTTCCCTTGAACGGTTGGTAATTTGGCTTCAAATTCTACCAGTATTCCGGGATGTATTTTTTACTTTATCATAGACGTAAATCGGTTAAAAGTTAAATATTCGGGTCCGTGAATCGAGTATCTTAAACCGAAAGGAGTAACAGTTTTTGGACATCCAAGAAATAATTCAGACTCGATATAGTTCCTGTTGATAAAGAGGCTCAGAAGAATTCTCAACCTAGATATGGTCAACATCTAGACGCTATTCAAGTGTTCGCGAGAAATCCAATCTGGGGCGGGGGGGAAATGCCTTTAGGTGAGGAAAAAATGTGCGGATTTTCATGGTTATGTTTTTTTTCCAAGGAAAGGTTTCTTCTCCATTCTTGAGATTTAGGGAATGTTTTATTATTACTGTTGGCTATTACACGGTATTTTCAAATTTATTCATCCTTAACCCCTTCGTTGGCAGAGAGAATCCGACAAAAAGTGCTCAAAATGGCAGGAAAATTTTATTATCCTGAATACTTGTACTCTGGGTTTTTGAGGATGCTGATTACGAATCTGAACTCAAAATTCAGGAATTCACAATGACGAACAAATATGGGGAATGAAAATACAAATAATACACATTGATTTAGATGAAACTCGGTACTCAAGCTTCATATTTTTACACTTATTTATTGTATTATGCTCCATGTTATTGAACTCACCATGAAAAATTCCTTCATTTTGAGCTCAGCATCACACTCAGCGTCCCCGAAAACCCCCGAGTACCAAAGTATACCCAAATCCAGATGTTTTTTGCACTTTCATCCCCCCTATTAGATCCGCCATTAAAAATGTTTGAATTTTGTGTTTAGATTCGTATAAAGCGACCTCGAAAATCCCAGAGTACCAATGTTTATCTAAATCGAATAAAATTTGCAATTTCGGTCCGCCATTCTAACGCCGCCATTTTGAATTTTCAAATTTAAAGTTCAGATTCGTAATGAGCGACCTCAAAAATCCCGGAGTACTAATTTTCATCTAAATCGAGTAAAGTTTTTGATTTTTGTCCGTCATATTGGCGCCGCCATTTTGAATTTCCAAACTTTGACTTCAAATTCGGATTCAGCGAGCCGAAAAACCTCCGAATGAGGCTCCTATTTCAAATCAGAGCAAGTTAAATAGGGAAATAAGGGTTGGCGCACTATTGCGTCAATGCCACAGGGCAAGGAGTTATTCGACGCACTATTGCGTCAATGCCAACGAAGGGGTTAAATATAGCAGAGGTATACTGGCATGGCGTATAGCTAAAAAACTAAACAATCGATTCCGATTAAATTTGCAATAAATTTTTCTAACCTTATTGGTCCAAAACATGAAGCTAAATGTTTTTGAAAATCAAAAAGAAAAACATTTATTACATACTGTAGAATTTTTTTTTGGAAAATTCAATCTTTTTTATTCAAAGCGCCATCCCATCGATTTTTAACATGTCTTACTTTTTATTGGTTCATATTCCGTGTATGAGTGTTAATGGAAGAATAATCTTCGTCGGTGTTTTTCAGGTTAATCCCGCCGGCGCGCCACGCCGTCTGACAACATTTGCCATAGCCGTTTAAAAGACTTCGCCATTTTAACGATTAATTGAAAAAAACACCCCGCGTAAGAGCCAAAAGTAGCAATACAACATACGCTTAGTGTGCGAAAAAATGAAGAAATGTTTCGTTTTAAAAAAAAATTACAAAAGTCAGCAATTTTTTCCTCACCTAAAGGTATCTCCCCCCTTAAAGGACGAAAAGCGACATTCACGTATTTGGAAGTACCAAGAGGACGAGCGGGAAGAAAGCGGGTGAGGGCGTGTTTTTCAGCGGTGCCTATTTCGCTGTTCAATCTCGTAAACAAACACAACACCACTAAGCTGACGTACGTAGTGTTTCACGCGGCTTTCACACAACAGGAAAGCATTGAGGTATGGATTATATATTTCAGTGTGATCGTGGGAGTTTGTGTATTCTTTTGAATCGTCCACCGGCAGAATCAACCGATTCATGAAACGCCTGTACCGCTGCACGCACATCGTTCTCAATATAGGCAATCCACTGGAATTAGCGAGACTTTAATCAGTCTGTCAACAATTGGAGCCCGCGCTCGTTGTGTATACACGCACGGCAATAATGAAACACCGTTGATGTTCCCCCATTCGAAAAACCACCTGCATATGCGATTAATTACAAGTAATGGCGAAGTCCAAACAAAACTATCTGATACGCAGGAGTGATAAAAACAAATATTATTTGAACAAATTGGCGATCAATCGTTTCGACGATAACGACAAGTAGGTGATTTGATGAATCTGTGGAAAACAAGGATTTCGGTAGGCAATCAACTAACAAAGCAAATATCCGAACGGTTATACGGATATAGAAAATTTCGTACGGGTTTAATGAAAAATGCTTTCAATTAAAATACATCGATGTCCCAAATCTGAAAATATATTCCTGGCAGTGGAACAAATATAGGGTCTTCCAACGTGACCTGATTTTTTATTAATTTTTTTTAACCTTCCATCTGCACAGGGTCCTTCCCCTTAACACTTTCACCACCATATTCCACATTTTTATTTATTAAACGAACGTATTATTTATTTGAAAAGTACGAATATTTTTTTTCAATCTGAAGTATGAACATGGAGGTTATGGGTGGAACACAATATCCGATAAATGGCCACCTCGTCCCTGTTTGCCAGCGTTTACTCTTTTGACGAAATTTCTGACAATATTTTGGCACAATTGCGGACTAGTTTCATTAATGATGCACCCAATTGCTTCCTTGAGCTCCGGAATGGACTGTGGATTTTTTGTATTATCCGATAGTAAAAACAATTATAACCATGTTCAATTTTTGGGACAAAATTCCAATTATTTCGGTCGCTCCAGCCTTGCTCAGAAAAAAGGATTCGACCAGCTGCGTGAGACCTGGCGCGGACGGACGCGTTTTTCTCGAAATGTCGTTTTTCAAAACGGTGAAAACTCTCAAGGGAAGATTTTTCGAGCTATCCGTCTCAAATTTTGACACAACATGCTTCACGCCATTCTTCATCTTGTTATGGAAGCTTTTTGTAATGTACATATTTTTTTAAACGAAATACTGTCGAAATATAGGCTAAATTCGATACTTTTTTTTCAAAACGTCGTCATTTTGTCAATTTTGATTTTGGAAAAACCTCCATAGCAAGATAGCGGCTTTCATACTGATTAATAATCTTTTAACAAATTTTGTTTCAGATCTTTCTTTCCGGCCACAACCGTGTACAGCGTGAAGACTCCTTTTTCGACGACATTTTTAATCGTTAAGATCTTGACATAGTAAAATCAGACTGATTTGCCTATTTCAACCATCGAAAAAAACGCAAAATTGAGCTATTTTTCGACCTAAGAGAATATTAGGTAAATACCTACATGTTGAAAAAACATTAGAATTATAATTTTATTTAAGTACCTACATTATGAAACTGTGCAATAAAAAAATCTTATTTTCGCAATTTCAAGCTAACGCGGACTCTTAAAAAAACACCCCAGGTTGTCGGGAAATTTTTATTCATTTGTAGATGCGTCGCTCGAATATTCACAATAATTAGGATTTTCACCAAAACGGAAAAATTTAAACCATGGAATTAATCGTTTAACACTACATGTACTATGCATATTCATCATAAGCAGAAGGCCTCCGGGACGTGGCCGTAGGAGAGTGGGGGCAAGATGATAATACTAAGGTCATGTTCAAATAAAACAATACATATATGAGGCAGTGAACCTTGATTATTTTTTTAATTAATCAACATTTATTAATCTTTTAATTCTAGAAGCTTTTAATTCTGGAAGAATTCTGGATCAATCAGTATTTCTGTTTTGTACCATACAATATGTATTTTTAATCAAACCTTTGTTTTTCCCATCTTACCCCGTATGCGGGGCAAGATGAAACAGCGCTGGGATAATGATAGGACACGAATTATTGGCATCTTTCGCATATAAAAGTAGTTTCATTCTCAATACCATCAGTTTGATAAGCCAATCGTCTAAATTCTGTAGGATATCTCCGAATAATCTTACTTCCATATCATTTTGATAATTTGTAAGTTCTTTTTCTTCCCCTAAATATTGGTACGTGGTATCCCCCAAATATTCTAAATATTGGTAGGTTGTAAAATATTCCGGGTTTCCGATAGCTTGTATTCATCTTGCCCCATTAGACGGTTAACGAATTAACAAAAAATCACGCAATAACCTTGAAAATTTCTGACAAACCGTTCTTATTATATTAATAATTGGTACATTCGTTGTGTTTACCTACGTGTCTCTAATTAATATCAACAACTCAAATAAACTGAAACAATATTAAACTTTACGAGAAATTACATCGTTGTGTCAAAAAATCGATATTGTTTTCTCGCTCGAGACGCGTGCTGCCGACACAGTTGATACTTTCACATTGATTCGCCTCAGCGTCACCCTTCAAACTCTAATGGGAGTACTGTGCTCGCAGACACTGTTTAGTGGCTAGGCTTGTGATTCATCTTACCCGCGTATTCGTCTTGCCCCGAGTTCCCTTACATCTCGCTGACAAGGAAAAGTTGCGAGGTCGATCTCTCCGCTTTTTATGAAATTTGGCATGCTTGTAGAATGGGTAAAAATAGGCGACACGTATTTTTTTATATCTGCGGAACCCGATTATTAAGGGGTGAAACGCACCCTCGAAAATAGGGGTGTTTTTCGTTTTTCGTCGATAACGGTATTGTTCCCATCTCCAATGTACAGTACACGAAAAAAGAAACAATTATTGCAATTTGAAATTTTTCATATCTCGTACCGTTAAAACGTTATCAACGAAAAAAGGCACATTTTTCCAGGGTGCAACCTTTCCTTGTGATTGCCCTATTCCACTCTTCCACCAGAAATCAACTCGACTCTAAGACCTTTATAATAACAGACTAGCGTTGAATATTCTTCTAAAAAATACCCAACAGACTCCGCAATTCTCGGTAACGGACGATTGCGAAATAATTAAAAATTCCAACGACGCGTGAATTTTTCGTACCTACAGATGAATTTTTTCCACGACAATAGTACTTTCGTTGCAACCGTGTGTACCAGCGGTGCTTGTAACGAGGAGAAAAAAATACGTACGCATCGCCTAGCGGACGGAGAGTAAAAAAAACGATCATGAAAAAAATCCAAAAATAAAAACACCAATATTTCGAGAGAGCCGTTTCATCGGAACTTCCGAGGGTTTATACCGCGCACAAAAGTGAAATTCGAGAACGAGAGCTTTTACGTGACGAGCGAGAGGCGGAAAAAAATGTTTCAACAATGACTATTATTCCTCACTGAGACTCTCCTGCGCTTATATATTTCCAGTGCCGTTTCCGCGCCCCGTGATACCCGCGGCGATCAATAATGATACACGAGCACAGGTGCATTTCTCATTAGCAATGGCCGACGCGGAGATGCGAGCGAAAAAGTAGAAACAAAGAGAAAATAATGGAGCAAGGCTCGTAGCGAGATCGGCAAATGCCCTTTCTCCGCGAATCTTTGTAACACGTGAAATACAGTGTATCTTTACTCGCCGTCGTACACACACCCACACATGTGTGTCAAGAATAAAGTAATCAATTTTATAAAACCCCCTTTCGCACCCGATTGCCGCTCCATCGGATCGACTCCGCTCTCTTTGTCAGCGAGCAAAGTCCATCAGGCATCAGCCATCGCCGACGGATAAAAGTGCCTGCTGTTACATGAGCTCCAAGGCAAGAGCGAGAAAAAAAAACGACCTCTATCATATTTCTACATTCTCGTTACCAACGAATTTCGTCCCTAACCGAATGAACGGAAATAAAAAGAAAATGGCGCAGACGTTTTTATACTCGCGTGAAATAAAAACTGCCTCTGAAACGAAAATCACCGATCCGTTCGTTTGTTTTGCAGCAACTTCATGCTGGGTTTGACATACGCGTCATTCACGTGGAAATTTCCCAGGGCGATTCTACATTCAGGTCTTGTTATTTCAACAACTTAGCGAAACGATATACGAACAATATTACGTATACAGGATACATCATTGGCGCAGCCAGGAAGGGGGACAAAGAATGACTCAAAAATGATTAAATTTAAATAATCGATTAAGGATGTTGAGTCCCTATGAAACATGTTAATGTTAATTTTTCAATAAATAGCTTCTTAATCGTCATGAAATTTTTACACGACCTCCTGAATACTTCATGTAAAAACATACCAAATTTTCAGAATTCTATCATCATTACTTCAACCTCCTTAAGGGTTGAAATAAAAAATGATAAGAAAATTCTGAAAATTTGGTATGTTTTTGTATGAAATATTTAAGAGGTCGTGTTAAAATTTCACGACGATTAGGAAGCTCGTTATTAAAAAATTAACATTTTGTTAAGAACAATTTTTAAAAGAAATGAAAAAAAAATTGTCAATAAACTTCGTTTTTTTTTCGTTGCTTTCAGTATATTGTAGATATTATAAAATTGAGACGTCAAAAAAAAACTTATTGCAAAGTTACATCAGTTTCCATAAAACAACACTTAATTTGTGAATGTTAATTGTTCAATAACGAGCTTCCTAATTGTCGTGAAATTTTTACACGACCTCTGAAATACTTCATACAAAAACATACCAAATTTTCAGAATTTTATCATCATTTGCGATTTGGGACTAACATCCTTAATGCGATTTGTTTCACCCAAGCAAGCATGAAGAAAGAATTTAATAGACCTTGCGCTATTTTCTACGTCGTTATACCGTGACTTGTATAAAAAGTAGCCATTTCATTACAGTAGGACCTCGATTATGCGAACTAATTGAGACTGAACATCGTTCGGATAATCAACAATTCGGACGATTGAAAATACATCTCGGATTTCCGGAAAATCAAAACAAGATAATATAAATAGTATCGGAAATTCTCTTCATTAAACCCGAGTGGAAAACGTAACTCCTCGCCGCCTAGCCACAAGCTAGTAAATTTATGTTTCGAATCGCCATTAGCTAGCCGTTTTAGCTATCGACTACCCAGCCTTGTAACGCTTTGGTCCTCTAGTGACTGAATACAAAAAATTATATGCTGACTAGATAGAAAGAAATCTCTCACGGCTGCAGAATATTTCCGACCTAGCCATGACTTACTTTTCTTCAGCTAGTGACTGGGAATAAAAAATTAGGTGACGGCTAGATACAAAAATTGAATTTTTGTATTAACGTTGTTTACATCACTGCACAGTATTTCGCTGAGCTTCGTGATGTACTAATTACAAATAGGGTATGTTTGATGTAAATAAATTAAACATATTAATTTTGTATTATATTAATAACGCTTACGTGTGAGGTGGTTTCGATCCCGGGACTCTGAATTGGGGGATGGCGACGTTGTCCACTGAGCCAATCCTACTTTCTTAATTATGATATTTCGCATCGGGTACATAGTCGATAATTAATGATAATTTCTTTCTTATATAATATATATCTTACATTATCTTATATAAGATAATGATAATTTCTTTCTTATTGAAAGCTATATTCGTGTGGAGTTACATAACCTCAAATTAAATTTGTGTACTTATTTTGGCTGGTGGCAAATTAATAGTTTTAGCATTATATAAGCTATAATGTTATAACGATGTAAATGTATCGTCAGTAAGGAAGTGAAAAAATTGTAGCGGTCACTAGCGCGTGCTGTTCTCTTTGTTTTTTTTATTCGTAATGCTATCTCTATCTCGGGTTGGCTAGGCAGGTACGATGTAGGGGCTGTATGGAATTTTGATCATAATGCAGGGACATCTATAACCACGATCGGCGGGACGGCGACTAGCCAAGGAACACAATGCCGCCATTACGGAGTCTTGGCTAGTTCATGGTGATTTACCCAATTGAATTTTATTTTTTATTCGTAACGCCATCGGTAACTCGAGTTGGCTAGGCAGGCACGATGTAGACACTACGTGGAATTTTTATCATAAAACAGCGACATCTATAACCCTAATCGGCGAGACAGCGACTATGCAAGGAACACATAGCCGCCATTACGGAGTCTTGGCTAGTTCACGGTGATGTACCCAACACTGCATTTTGTTTCCTATTTGTAATATCATATATAACTCGTGTTGGCGGGGTAGGTGTGACGTAGACACTAGGTGGAATTTTGACCATAACGCAGCGACATCTACAACCGCAATCGGTTAGATAGTGACGAACCAAAGAACCCATAGCCGCCATTACATAGTATCGGCTAGTTCACGGCGAGGTAGCCACGGGAATTTTTTTTGCATTCGCAACAATCGCTCTGTCTCAAGTTAGCTAACCTGCCGTGAGCTGATCGTTAGACGGTACTAAATGTATTTCACATAACCTTACTTTGTCGTTCGTAACTAGCGTTGGCGAGTTCATCACGTTCGAGTCACTAGATGGCACGTTTACGGTAATACAGCGACTTCTGCAGTAACGATCGCTTAGGCAGTGGCTAGACCAGAGCTAGGTTACAAAATGTTCACAATATGACTAGCTCACAGTGAGGCAGCCACTAGGGAGTTCGTAGGATATCAATTGGGCGAACCAGTTACTAGCATGTAACTCAGACAGGCTAGCGCAATTTCTGCTCGGGAAGGGGCCAGTCCACTTTGAAAATGTCAAATTTTCAATTTGATAATTTCACTAGAAGAAATCGACGATGATGAGCAATCAGAAGGGATTTTGTACGGTGCCGGAATTATCGATTGAGTTTAGGTAAGAGCTTTTCATAGTATAAACTTCAAACGCGTTTTTCTCGAAACAACGTTTTCAAAATCTAGCTCAATCGTATCTCTAAAACTAATAAACCGATTTTCTTGAAATTTGAACCGCATATTGTAAACATGATTCGCAACAAGATGACCCTCGATCGATTGAAAATTTTGATGTTTACACTTTTTTTTGCGAAAAACTGCGAAAAAAATGCGTTTTTTTTACTTTTTTCGATTTTCATCTGCCATTTTTTTATTTTTTGATAAAACTTTATATCCGACGGTCATTTTGTAGCTGGTGTCATACTGAATCTAATGAACTTTGATTTTTTTGTTTCAAACTAGCCGTTGCCGAGTTGTGATGGATGTTGCCGAGTTGTGATATTTTTGAGACGTTACGTTAAACTATCCCAGGTAGGATTTTAAAGTCGCGCCTACGTTGGCGCAACGACGCTTGCCGGCGTTAGGACGTCGGCCCGACTCTGTTCGCCAACGTCGTTTTGGGGTCCAATAAACGTCCAAATGATAACGTCGGCCCGACGATCCTCCCAAACGTTGCGCCACAATATTTAATCGATGTTGGCCCTTCGTCGATTGCAACGTCGGCCCTAAGCCGATTGTTGCGTCGGCCCTGCGCTGACTGCGGTATCGATCCTACGTCGATCACCGCGTCGACCCTACATCCATTGCGGCATCGAACCTACGTCGTTTGCGCAATCGACCCTACGTCGTTTGCGACGATGGCACTACATTTACGAGAGGGTGTTTAAAGGAATAGCAGATTGACTATTTAAAAGAAAAAAGACATAGCATTAATAGAAATTTATTGTCAGTGATTGACGTATTGATGTCTGGCTTAGGTTATAAATATATTCAGTCTTATAACTTCATCAATATATTCAGTCTTACAACTTCATAAATATATTCAGTCTTACAACTTCATAAATATATTCAGTCTTACAACGTTTTTAATATATTCAGTCCTACAACGTTATAAACGCTAGAATGGTAACAAAAATGTGAAGAAGGCCCAAAGGAACTATCAATCGTGTCTGCTCCCGAAACATACACGGAGAGAATTTTTAAGTATTTTTTACGGTGAAATCTCCCTAAAAATTACATTAAAAATTTGAAACCGGTGACAAATGTGCACATAGTCAAATATTGACACTAGCTTTTAATATTTTGCTTTCATTCATGTAAAAATTTAAGCAAGTAGCATAATTTTTTACATTTCTTTCAGTAAAAATTCTGACACATTCTCGCGTAGAATTTTAACAATGTTCTGCCTCAAAACTTCCAAGTTTCTACAGTAAAAATAACCTGGACAAACTTGAAATTTCTAAAATCCCTAGCGAAAAATTAATTCCCTATGATTAAATAAATACTCTATATACTGTATTTCTGAACATTTGTGTTCTTGATTGCTACTTATTTTAGCATATCATCTTTCCGTACCATTGTAGACGTCCTCTATCGAAGTTTCTTTTCACGTTTCTTTGTTTTCTTGCGTACAACTGCGTAGAACACGTTAGACTGCACGAGACCACGAGGCTTTCTTGGCCCATGTTTCGTACTATAATGCGCATGCGCGGTACCGCTGTTGCTAAGCAACGCGGGTCGGCGTCGTTCGTACTCGTCATACTGCGTCATACATAAGCCCACTCTCACAGCTTGCGTTCACGTATACGCACGCTCGCACACAGAGCTCACGCGTACGGTCAGGCGACGTAGCCCTAACTGATTTTACTATAAAGAACGTAAAATTCCGGTGGACGCACGGAAAATTTCGGCTTCCTTTTTTAAATTTTTATGGAAAACACGAAAATTTCTCAATGTTCCACTGAAAAATGTCATTTATATTAGCACTTTTTTAACTTATTGTCGTAATCTTTACGTTTCATGAAATTTTACTATTAATTTCAGTAAACATTCTGGAAAATATTTTAAATTTCTGTTGCGCAAAAGTAAATTTTGATTCATTTCCATGAAAATTTATAATTTATTTCCTATAAACCTGAAGAATTGCACATTTGTCACCGAGTTACTGTGATTTCGCAGTAAAAATTACTTAAAAATTATCTCCGTGTAGCTGTTAGAAGTTGATTGGTGGGCAGAAGCGTTAACTTCGTTTTCCTCTTTATGCAGACGACGAAACTTTTTTACGCGATTATACGAAGACCTATTTTTATCCGCCATTGGTTAAATTAATTCCACTGTGGAATATCCACACCGTTTAGGTTGCGCGCTATACAATACTGTTCAGGCAAGCTCAAAAGAAAATTCGAACGGTGGAGGTCGGGTACCAACGGTCTACTGGACATTGTTTACGGTCAAGCATCGGTCGAGCTCTAGGTCTACAAAAAATTGGTCACCTACACCCGTGCGACGATTACCCAGTGTCGGATTAAACGTGGTAGCCAACGTTGCGCGAAGTACTGATCGTAACGTCGGCGCGACGTTCGAACAACACTTTCGCCAACTCTAAGCCATAGTCGCGTCCCGACCGTCGGCTGTTTATTCGACGCCGTCTTACTGCCAAGGGTTGGCTGTATTCTGGGTCTGCACACATGGCCAACTACACCCGGGCGACGACTAGCCAGCGTCGGATGAACCGTGGTGACCAGCGTTGCGCCAACTATCAAGCGTACCGTCGGAGCGACGATCGAATAACGGTTTCGGCAACTCTGCGCCATAGTCGCCTTTCGATCGTCGACTGCCGAGCCATCGCCGCCTGATAGCCAACCATGGCTAGTACGTTTCGCCAACGCTGGCTCATCATAGGCCGTCGACCGTTGGCAGCCGACGTGTTGCCACGATACGGCCAAACGTCGGCCGTACTCGGAACGTCGTAGACCCGCACATGGGATAGTTTTTGTACTTAAAAATGAATAAAAATGAATTCATTTTTTTTTATGTATTTCAAGACTTTATTTATCGAGCCCAACAACTTTTATATTCGTATAATTTATAAAACCGAAAATAGCCTTTATTCGTGGCTCCAAAGTGTACTGGCTCCTTATTTGACTACCTACTGAAAGTAAAGCTTTAAGACGTGTAACTGGATTGAAGAATGATGAAAAATTAGTTGATTATTTTCAAAAGTATTGCAAGAGTTTTATATTAATGTTAACATCAACATGTGATTAAAGCTCCATATTTTACGTGTGTATGTGGTTATCGACTATTATGTAAATTTGATTTTAAAGAAGCGAATAGTGAACAAAACAATATTTTGTCAGACCACCCTTCCGAAATTAGGGCTACGCCAGTGACATGTATGTGTGCAAATTTGTGTATACACAGAGGTGCGATCCGACGGATCACTTCCGGAAAGTTCGAATACCGCGTGGTCGACGACTGCAGATACCAGACTTCGTTAACGTTAATGGACGTAAAATTGAAGATCATTGCTTTCGAAACTATAGATGAGTCGAAACTTTCAGAAGACAGGACGTGTGGTTTTCATTGGGAAGCTTGAAATTCTGTGAAAGGATACTTGTCAAGAAAGGTTTTCATGATAACTTAAATGCGATACTACGTACGTGGTTCCCCAATGCAAAGATGAAACTCTTCCATCGGATTGGCGATTTCAGAGACCTGTGGTACATTCGGAGTTTCACTCGTACGCTCTAGCTTCACCGCTATTGCTAGGGAAATCCCCTTGATAAATGTTCTGTGCACGTACGTCATTGTGAGGTGTGATACAAGCAGTCGGGCATCCGAACAGGTAAGGCGTGGAAGGTAGATACAGGAGCCCAAACTTGGAATTGCAACTCGTCTCCAAAATTGCCAATATTGAAGGAGGCGCTGCGATCTTTCTATGTCTATTTCGTATGTATACAAAATGAATATCTGCTTCGATTGTAGGACCGATGACTAACTTACTTAAGCTCAATAAAGTGTCGGTGTTATAATAAAAATAACGATTAAGCGATACGCTGATTGGTACAAATACAGTATTGATGAAGCATATTCTCAGTGATCATTGAAGTATGCTAATAATTTACCAACTGCACGCAAATATTCTTTGTATTGGAAAATTACTTTGTTACCATTGAAAGTGTTGTTAAAACTGTATATGAATGCGAGGTGGGCTGGGTATAGGGGTCTGAGTCAGCAGGATGTCACACGAAACTAAAGCTACCCCCACTCTACTGCCACTGTGTTGTAGTGGAGTGGGAGAGCTGCGACATGATGAATGCTCGTCATCGGTTGAAAAATGCCCTCTCTCCACCCAATTCTAATCTTGTTATTAATTAAAAAATGAGATTACATCAATCTATCAATATTTTTTTTGAATTCGTCAAAAACAATTCATATTATATACATTTACCTGTTTTTTTTTATTACCGGTAATGTCTGATTAAATTTTCAATGTCGTGAGATAGTTGAACTTTGTGTAATATCTGTAGATCTTTTGTTCTCGTATATAATTTATCGGAGTACAAAAGCTAGTGTGTATTATAAAACTTGAGACTGATGATACGATTGAGTTTCTAAAAAGGCTCACGTGTTTGCCTTCGAAGTTGATGTTCTATTGAAATTCTCATGTGGACATTTTAAAAACAATGGATGAAGTCGTTCATAGCAGCTCTTAGGACCACGGTTTTACATACAGGTCTGGAAACTCCGGCTTTTTTTCGTGGTGGAGATAGGTGACGTTTTGTAGATGTTTTGAAATATTACAGTGGCCGCTAGAGTTGCTGCGATCGGTTGACTCGCTTTGGCGAGGGACGGTGGTTACGCCAGGGGGGGGGGGGCGGGCGGTCTCCACCCGTTGTCATTGGGATCGCGAATGCATATAACCTGAAAAACCGAAAAATTACAGAGCTGTGGAAAGAAATCGTGTAAATATTGTGACAATTGATCGCGGAATGAAATGACTAACAAGGAACATCCTTCAGGTGACACCCTTCGATTTTGTTAAAATTTGGATATGTTATAAAGCCCCGAAAAGTAAGCGATACGTATTTTTTTTATCGGCGGAAAACGGTTTTGAGGGGTGAAAGCACCCCTCGAAAATAGGAGTGTTTTTCGTTTTTCCTCGATAACGTTATCGTTCTCATATCTAATGTATAGTACACGAAAAAATAAACATTGTTGCAATGTGAAATTTTTTTATATCTCGTACCGTTAAAACGTTGTCGACGAAAAACGAAAAACATCCCCATTTTTGAGGGTACGTTTCACCCCTTAAAACCTTTTTCCGCTGATAAAAAAAATACGTATCGCTTACTTTTCGGTGGTTTATAACATATCCAAATTTCAACTAAATCGAAGGGTGTCACCTGAGGGATGTTCCTTGTAAGTGGTGTGTGGTGCCGAATTGTAAAATTGCTCGACCATTCCCCGGTCAATTTATTAAAAACTAAGCATATTCAATCGCCTAATCCTAGATCTTGATGATATATTTTCGGTATTTACGGCGATTTAGTTCCATTGATTTTGCAACCATTAAAATCGGCAGAAGCTTTTTTCCCATAAGCGACCATGTTAAATTCATATATGTTCATAACTACTAAATTATTTAGTGAACAATTCTAATATACTTCATCCATTATTATTTTATCAAAAACTGTCATTCCTCAAATTTTCAAGAATTTTGGCGACTTTTTAATATACATCCAGTAATACCTTAAATATGTCATCAAATGAGTTTTCTTTTTGTTAGCACTGCCCTTGAATTTACAATCTCGCATACCTGAGAATTCACAAACAAAATACAAGAAATGTAGAAAAGCTGACTTTTATTCGAAGAATTAAGGATTTGATTACCGCATTCACAAGCTTCGTGAAAGAATTTACAAAAAAAAAGGCATGAGCATTTGAATTCGCAATATCGGGACTATGAAGCGGTCATAAAACAAACTCGCCAAGCCTCAAGTAGAAATGTAATCTTTTCAAATCGTTTATGTTTGTGGGGCTCTCTTAGATTGCGAAGGTTATAGTTGCAATCGGCTTCTAACATATTTTTCCGAGTATATTTTTTCCGGAACGCGTTTTGCTACGTGCTATAAATTCGCCATTATAGTAAATAGGTATGTACAAATACGGAGATGGCACCAAGGTGGAAGCCGCGAGTGCGACTCAGATAAAGACCCCCCCCCCCCGCCCCCCCCTCGCAACCGCCGTCCATCGCCTAAAGCGTGTAAACCGATCGCAGCGACTTTAGTGGCAACTCTAATATTTAAAAATGTCTGCAAAACGCGACCTACCCCCATCATGGGAGTTTCCAGACCCGTCTGTAAGACCGTGGTTTCAGCAGTGAAGGGGTTACCCCACTTGCGATTTTGAAAAAATCGTTTTTTTTATTGCATTTTTTTGAAGTATAAGTATCTGAGAATATGTCGTGAAAATTTCAAGTCGATCCGAACAAAATTCACTGAGATATGAGCGTTGAAACGGAAGAATCCGTTCTTCGTGTAAACTGAAATTGAAACTTTAAACGCGTTTTTCTCAAAATGGCATTTCTGAAGTCGGTGACCAAGATTACTCGAACACTAATGAACCGATCTTCTTGAAATTTTGCAGGCTTATTTAATACATAAAAATGTAGTCTTTAATCGTTCGATTTTTTTTTTTTTTCGAAAAAAAAATAGCCGTTTATAGCCAAAAAACGGCCGTTTTTTTCGTTAAAATCGAACCATTAACTTTGACTGTCCACCATTTTGTGAAAAATGAATATTTTTTAAAATCCTTCGATTAAAGACTAGTTTATACTTATATTTGACTAAATCCATCCTCATTTTTTTTTCAGATGATCCACTTCGCCGCAATGTCGGTCACCGCAAACCGTGTATATAAGAACATTATTTCATTGACGGCCATTTGCCACTAAACAATGTAATATTTTTCAATAAAAAAATTACTGAAAGTTCTTCAAGATATGTTCTTTAAGACGGTATATTGATGGATTAAAAAAGTTTTGTAGTTTTCTTTAAAAAAATTCATGAAAAAGGCCTTTTTGTGCTACAAGTGGGGGTAACGCCTGAATCTCCAATCGTCACTTATGGATTGTTAGATGGAAGTCGTGCTACAGTGCTTTTGCGTTTGGTGTTCGTGTTGTGTTATTTCACAAGTAGATGAACGTGTATGAGTGAGTGTGTAAGTTTATGTTACGGTCGACGAGTTCTCGGTGCTCCATCGTTGAATAACGGAAATGTTTCGTTGGCCAGTTATTGTGATACGTGAATGTGCACGTGTGACCGGCGATACACAGTCGTGTCGAGGACATTGTTGTGGAGATAAGGCCTCCGACAGTCGGTTATACAACGCAACTCACCTCTAGCTGCCTGAGTGATTTATTATCGCGTCCTTGGTCATTGTAATAAACTGAATTACCATTGATATAATTGTTTGGACCGTGTGTATGGTTCAGTGCTGGAGTCACGGAGAACTCGCTCGGTCAAAGAGATATATAATAATACAAGTCGGTAGACACTCTGAAACTAATGCCGATCAAACTGCTCTCTCTCTGTCTCCGTTCTGTCTTTGTCTGTTGTCCTGCCTCTCTCTCTCCCCCTCTCTCTCTCCCCCTCGCTCACGGTTTCTCTCTTGCTCCCTCCCACCTCCTTTGGATGGTTACTATCAAAAATTGATGTATCCCTACACGATAATTTATATTGTCCGATTAATCATCGGAAAGAGGGTTTTAAATAATCATTTATTGGGCCCAGCCGTACAATGTGTTTTTGTTAAAACGTTAGTGCGAAATGGACATTTGAAGATCGGGGATAACGACTGGATTGCTCTACTAGCAATTATCGAACATGGATAGATGTAAAAAGCTGTGCGATAGTTTATAGACAAATCATGTGCATTGGAATTGTTAAGAATTCCAAAATGTCAAATCATGTGAATTCCATAATTCCAAATCATGTGCATTGGAATTCAAAAAATCCAAATCCAAATCCAAAGTTTAAATCATGTGCATTCAAATTCCGAAATTCCAAATCCAAACCCAAATTCCAAATCATGTGCATTGGAATACCAAAATTCCAAATCCAAATTCCAAATAATGTACATTGGCATTCCAAAAATCCAAATTCAAATTCCAAATCATATGCATTGGACTTCCAAAATGTCAAATCATGTGAATTCCATAATTTCAAATCATGTGCATTGGAATTCAAAAAATCCAAATCCAAATCCAAAGTTTAAATGATGTGCATCGAAATTCCGAAATTCCAGATCCAAACCCAAATCCAAATTCCAAATAATGTGCATTGAAATTCCATAATACCAAATTATGTGCATAGGAATTCCAAAAATCCAAATCCGAATTCCAAATCATGTGCATTGGAATTCCAAAGGGTCAAATCATGAGAATTCCAAAATTGCAAATCATGCGCATTGGAATTGTTAGGAATTCCAAAATGTCGCTTGATCACTATTTTTATCTGCCGATATGAAATAAACACCGTCGCTGTGGGAATTGTAAAGTTTATTAGGAAACTGGCATACCCGTTGCCACAGGTATTATAAAATTTAGTAGGAAACTGGCAATCGTAGCGGAACGTCGGATGAAAGCGATAAATCTTGCTTGTGACGGTGTACCCGTTAATAATTAATTTTGGGATTTCTTGAGGTCCAGATTCGTGCAACCTTTGAAGAAAAGGAACATAACATTTAACTTCAATAACTTTTTTGGCAATGTGCTTCAAATCAGACACTTAGGTGAAGTTTCTACTTTGTTGGGTCAATTTTTTTATTTTTTGTATCGGAAAGAGCCAACAAAAAGGAAGGAATGTACTCCATGGTCTAGCATAGCAGATTAGGTGCAAGTATGAAAGTTTTCATTTCATTCGCATATAAACTTTAGTTAAACTTTAACCGCGTTTTTCTCGAACCCACGTTTTTCAAGTTTGCGAAAGTGTTCCTACACGCCCTCGATGAGCAATCCTTATGAAATTTGGCAGGCACGTGTACAACCAACGTCTTCATTAGTTCTACTAGAATTACCCAAAAATATTCAAACGTTTTTATTTTATAAACAAAAAATTGCCAAAATTGTGCCAAACTTTAAAAAATTTTATCATGTTCAATAAAGACCGCTTACTAAACGTACGAAATTTCAAGATTCTATAAATAATATTTTTCGCACAAAAAAGTGGCGAATAAACGAACATTTTTGGCCCAACTAAGTAGAAACCTTCCTTAATGTGGAAAATTTGATTCAAGTATTGAGATCACTTTACTGTTGTCAGGATTTCGAAATTCCGGAGGAAGCTCCGAGTTTCGAGCTGACCATTGAAAGACAAACGAAGAGTGCATCTTCCTCTGTGAGGTAAAAGCGGTCAATAATTAATTTCCAGGCATCCGGATACTCCGGGCAGTAACGGTTGGGGAAGTTATCGTGGAGCATCCTGTATTGTCTTTTCCCAGTGGAATTTGTCTTTCGGTGGCGTAGCATTACTCATTCAAGGGATTTCCATGTCCAATAACGCTCTCACGGATAGAAGCTTGATTAACGATCTGATTCGCTCGAAGAACTTGTGGGAACAATGAATACATAGATATACGAGAGGTGTTTAACCACACTACGCTATTCGATGGATTAGCATGTATATTGTGTGCACATATTTCGGCCAGACTCGTGAATGAATGAGCCAGGAATGCATCAAAGAGCTAATTGCGAGCGTATCTGGCAGTGGCTCACGGTCACCTTCAACTACAGACGTGTGCAGAAAATATATATTTCGTGCGATCTTTGAATATCAAATCACCGAGGCAAATGAAATGTTTGGGTTTTTCTAGCAGAAATACCATTATATTTTTCAATCAATGGAACATTAAATGTTCGGTAGGTATATAGTAACATCTATGTACACTAGGGTGGCATACATATGGGCTAATTTTTTTTCTTTCGCTCACCATCCGATTTTCTTAAAAGAAAAAAATTGTCGCGAAAGCGACGAGTGGTCAAAAAATACTTACAGGTCACTGAAGCCTCCCAAAAATTCAAAATTTCAATAAAAAATCGATTTTTTTCGTCTACTTCTCACCCACGAATTTTGCGCTTTGTAATTTATTAATTAATCTTGCGAAAGCTCTAGCCGGCCAATGAATATTTAGTGGTTACTCAAGAGCTTCGAAATTTCCAATTTTCGCCAATTTTTTTTACTCTTCTCACTCAGGTTTGACGCTTTGTAAAGTTTTCAAAACAATCCTTTTTTGCTAGAAACAGATCTTTTAAATTCACCTCACACATCTAACCCAAGAATTATAGGCCGTTTTATTCGTGGAACTGAAATGGGAGCTGTTTTTCACGATTGGGGTAGAATATCTACAAGTCCAATATCCATAAGTGTCAATATCCATAAGTAAATATCCATAAGTAAATATCCATAAGTGAATATTCTTAAATCGAATATCCATAAGTACGAATATCCTTAAATGAGTATAGAGTAGAAATGAGTGCCAGAAATGGCAGGAGGTAGAGGAAAAGTGAGTGTAGAGGGTGAGTATACAGTAGGAATGAGCGCCACAAACAAACCCAAACAAACTCATTTCTACTTTATACTCACTTATGGATATTCGATTTATTTGAATTTTTGGTAGGCTGGAGCGACCTCTAAATATTTTTTGACCACTTACATCTTTCGCGACAATTTTTTGTTCCCTTAAAGAAGATAACTAGATGGTGAGAAAAAGGAAAAAAATTGAGCTCAAATTTGTGCCACCCTAATGTACACTCTCCAATAATGGAAAAGTCTATTACTAACCCTGCCGATCCGTCATATTTAAGGTACGGCGATCCTTCCAAACAGCAACCTTATACTCTCGCGCTCGATGAAAACTTTTTTACTACAATATAAAAATTTATTTTTAAAACTTGTTTGCAAACAATGTTATTGTATAATAAAAGCCAATATCCAATAATAAATATCCTATCTTTTTCAAACTTATTATTGGTATATCTAACAATACCACATGTTTGCTGCAGTTTGTGTAGTGACTATGGCAATACTTTATTTCTTCTACAATTTTATATCCCAGCGACATTTTTTCGAATATGGTCAATCTGTGATCCGCAATTCTGTTTCGCGTACTAAAATGTTCATTTTCATGAATAAGAATTTCCCTACGGAGCCAAATACCTACTTTTCGAAACATGAGAAATCACAGTTCATTCATAAATTAAGACCAACGAGTTTATTCCTTTTCTTATATAAAAACTTTTTTAAAAATGGCCCTTGGATCCCGACTTTTCCAGTGCATAATTCCAGCTGACGAAGATGCGGAGCTACAAGAGAAAAAGTCGAGGAACGCCCCTGTTCAGCTATGCATGACAGACATCGACCGGATGTCTGCAATCTGGGGAAAAAACTCCGAATATGAAATCTTGAATAAAGAAGTGAGGGGGAGCCAAATACGGCGTGAGTTCGGATAAATAGCGATGACGTGGTTGAAACGCGATCCGGGATTGAACGATGCGACATGGGATTTCTACATGCGAATAGGTTTACGTGATTATTACATGTGTGGAAACAACAATGTCATTTTGCAAGTATCGATGTACAGATATACGCTGAAAAGCGTTGATCCGTTGCACACAATTAAGGGGAGCGCTCCATATCGAGGTTTTGAAAAAAGCATTTTTTAATTGGCTAAATTTGTAGTTCGAAACCTGCAGGATACGATGCATTTAGTGCGCTCTGCGCAGGTGTAGGCACCATGTGGAGAGGTGACTCGTCTATTCAATAATAGCTGTGAGAAACGCCTCTACACCCATAGAAATAAATTAGTATTACGAGGAAGCTGAAGGATCATTATGTGATGCTGGAATAGCTGACTAGTCGGTAAGTCACAACAGTGAAAGTTTTTCCCTTGCCGAAACTTTAAATGCGATTATCTCGAAACTTTTTTTTCAATGAGCCGAAAATTACTCAAAAACGAAAACACGATTACTCAAACACTATTCGACCGATCAAGCTCATATTTGCCATACGTTTTTATGATACTTATATGCCATTGATGAACCTAAGCACGACGGAAAATTATCGAAATAAACAAGTTTTTGGCTGGGTCAAAGTTTGAAATTATTTCCGAAAACGATAACTTTTTTGTTTTAAGGCCTCCCTTTTAGCCAATTATCATTATTTTTCTAATATTAATGGTTCATCAAGTGACCACGTGTATATACTAATCAACTTTTCTGCCTAGACTGTTTCAAATAATCCTGCGAGGTGCTGGAATGTACACCGCATTCGACCTCTCTTCTCAGCTTCACGGCGACTGGTTATATCTCCGCCATTTTCAACTTATTTCAAGCAACAAAAATCGTTTTGAAAACTAGAATTATGTAATAAAAAATACGTATGACCCGGAAAAGATACATACATTCCTTACCCTCCAAAAAAAAACCATGAAAATTGACAAAAATTTGGCGTTCTATGTGGAGTGCCCCCCTTAAGGCAGTATTCTAGTTTAGAAATTTGCAAGAATCATTTTTTGTCGTTTTCTCAAAGTAGAGACTCTTAAAAATTTGTGGTCAGGAGGAAACTTTGAAGTCCCCAATGTTTACGTCAACAAACGAGACCATAATAGGATCGAGCGGACGGAGCTACGCACTTCAGAAGCTTGTAGGGAAGCTTCAATTGCGGGCAGTGAAGAACGAGCTTCAGAAAATCATTATTTCGCAGTCGAGGAAGACACACTTTACGAGGGCGGAATGGCCGATTAATATAACGTAAGGATAACATGCCGCTATACCACTCAGATAGTTGCAAAACTTTAAACGCGTTTTCGTCGAAACTACTTTTTCAACCTAGTTGACAGAAAATATCGAGTTCTATAGAACCGATTGATTTTAAATTTGGTATGGACCTTCGGTATATGTCGGTCCATCGTCCTAACCTCGGGCATGGTGAAATTATTATTATTACTATTAAAACAAATTTTGAACTTTGAAAAAGTAGAGCGAAAACTTGACTTTCTTCAGACAGTCGCCATTAACATTTGTTTTTCGTTGGCACCTGCCATAATGACATTCTCATTACTCAAGAAAATTTGTTTCATTTCTGTTCCAGATTAATGGGGGCTTCGGAATCATGTCAACCGCCTCAACCCTTTTTTCACGGCCCTGTTTAGGGGCCCATAGTTTTTTCAATTTTTATTTTCTTTGCAGGAACATTTATTTGTAAGTTCTTAGAACACCAACGTAAAGACAAAAGATGAATGCTAAAAATATTTTTTGTTTTTTTGTTGTCAAGCCCGAAAAAATGGCCGAAATTTAGGCGTCCAGACTAGAATACTGCCTTTTTTATAAAAACGTATTTATCAAGCAAGGGGGCAACTAAAAAGGAACATCACTTAAGTGTCCACCGTCGATTTTATTGAGATACTCACTTATGTGATAAAGCTTTAAAAAGTATTAGACACGTATTTTTTTTAATCCGCGGAAAAACGGTTTTAAGGGGGGAAACCACCCCTCAAAGGAAGGTGGGTCGAGGGGTGGTTTTGCAGATTCACCCATAAGCAGTCCACCGACCTGAATGAAACAAAAACCAAAATTTTTCTAATGTAGAGCGAGGAAAAATCCACTATCGAATAGTAGAAAACATATGAAATGAAGGGGTGACACGCCTTCCTTTGGTGGGTCTTCCCCCCTCCCCGTAAAACGTTTTCCCTACATAACAAAAAAAATACGTGTCTAGTAGTTTTTAATGCTTTATCACATATATGAGCTTCAATAAAATCGGTGGCGAACGCTTAAAATAGAACGAGCGCGCGTTCTTGATTTCTATAGATTTTGTTCAAATTTCAACCACACATTGTTCATATCATTATGCACGTTTAAGTGAAATGCCGACTATTTAAATTAGAAGATAATGGGTCTTAAAACTGCAACTCTTAACATTGCAGTGTATTTTTCGTAATTATTTTCAAGCAAACGATGAGTGGAATTTTTTAAATTGATACTCATAGTCAATATATACATATAGAAGACTGTATACACATTTTTGTACTCGAATCTAAAAAACAGTTTGCCGTGTACGCTACTTCCAAAAGGACCCCGTTTTTCAACCTGGTTGACGACATATTTAAAAAACTATTCATCCGATTTTCATGCCCCTAAGTCTTAAACTGTTCGAAAATCCAGTCTGTATGACACCACGTAGGGATTTTTTTTATAAAGGGCCCCTTCTATTTTTTTTTTCATGAACGATGAAAATTTTCCATGAAAATCGGAAATAAAATTGGCTGGCCCGCCATTTTTTTTAGATATCAAAATTCCCCTACGTGATGCTGTAAACCTATATGCCTAGTTTCTAAATATATTTTTATTTCAGTTTTCCGATGAACCGTTCGAGTACAAAAAATTGTACACAGTCTTCTATATGTATATATTGACTATGAGTATTAATAATTTAAAAAATCCATTCATCGTTTGCTTGAAAATAATTACGAAAAATACACCCTCGTGCCGCGCACAAACCGTGGTATGGGGACTTCAGTGATGTCCGTTGTAAGTGACTTTTCCGTAGTCTATCACTGCTTATAGTTACCAACCAATCTGCGCATGCAATGTCGATTGAAACAATAACAAAAACTACCCCTTCTGTAGTTTCTGACGGAAAGCTAAATTGATGATGTCCTTACGAAAACTCATTCAATGAGCCAACTATCCCGATCTCTACAAATAACATCAAGCCTCTTTACGATCGCACATGAAAAGCCCACAGTCATCTGCCAATACTCATCAAATATAATTATCGCGAAAAGGGTGTGTTGAAGGGCGGGAAAAACAGAGTTCCATAAACCACCCGATCTTGCAGCTTCTACGGGGATCTTCCTCGTAACGGATGAGGTACCCTCGAGTACGAGATTAATCTTCTCAGAGCTTAGAGATTACAGATACATTTGTATTTAATATCGAGGACCGTCTTTACATCGCGGGCAAGCAAGTGGAATGGCGAGGGGCACGAGAATAGCTGCGAGAGAGTTTTTTTCCTCTCGTCGTGAGAATACGAGAGAAGGCTAGATGAGACGGGGGTAGGGAGCTAGCGGTGGTACGAGTCGAAAGGGAACGCCTCGACAATCGCGAATAATCCTCGAGCGAATTCTCTCTTGGTGCAGCGTCGACGGGGTTTGGTTCGCTCGTTCGCTAGACTCCCCGCTCTGCGATTGCTCCGTTCCAACGTCGATCCGTACGCCCGACTAACAATTTCGCAATTCCAATTCGCATGAAATCCTTTATCCATCGACTCTCGCCTTCCAGCAATTATTCACAGTAGTAGCGAGAGGGTGCGCTCGGGCGTACACGCGGGGGTGTGGGGACCAAAAGAGAGAGAGAGAGAGAGAGAGAGAGAGAGAGAGAGAGAGAGAAAGAGAGAGAGACAGAGGGAAAAGGTATAGTTTGAAAACCGGCAGCCGTCCAGCATCAGCAAGGGAATTGGAATTTTCTCGTGGACCGTTAACGCGAGCGAACCGCCATCGGGCAACACTTTTCGCTTCCCAATGTGCATACCAAACCTCCGTGCGGACAACAAAATCGCGGGTTATTAGGGGAATGCTTGATGCTAACAAAACAGCAACGAAAAATCCGGCTGTAGAGCTTTCATATTCCCCATTAAAATTCGACCAAACTGAGTCACGCCGAAAGAAAACACAGCGTTCGTGAGGGGTGCAAGCATTCATGATGTTACTCGTTGATGCGAAGAGAACCGAGTGATCCATGAGGAGACCATCCCTCATCCAAGTACGAACACGAGAATAGTAATTGCTGATATAGGGTGTCTCAAAATGACGTAACATTTTAATTTAATAATAAAACGTAGTATTCGTTTGAAAAGTACGAATATTTTTTATTTTAATATAAGGTACAAATATGGAGGTTATGGGTGGAATATCCGATAAATGATTGCCACGTCCCTGTTTGCAAACGTTCAATCTTTTGACGAAATTTTCAATAACTTTTGGCATATCTGCGGGCTAATTTCATTAATGGTGTGTCCAATTGGTTCCGTGAGTTCCGGAATGATCTGTGAATCATTGGCATACACTTTTCCTTTCAGAAAAGCTTTAAAGAAAGAAGTCAAATCGCGCCCTCTTGGTATTGTGTTCCACACATACTCTGGATGTTTGTACCTTATATTAAAATAAAAATATTCGTACTTTTCAAAAAAATAATACGTTTTATTAGTAAATAAAAATGTCATTTTGAGACGCCCTTTAGAATAGAAAGAAAAGTTATGAATCGTTTTTCATTGACTACGTTGATGGATTGTCCTTTTGTACAATTATAATCGTGCAGGCTGAATCAACGTCACGTAATCAGCAATGACATTAGCACTGATGATAACGAAACTCAAGATACTCTGCGTCAAACGAAAATCGAGCCATGCGCTTGGTTGGTCATTCGGGCTACATCTACCTAGGTGGATAAGAAAGTTGCATTTTCCGAAAATATTTTCATTCAATAGTGGCACCTTTTAACTACATTCCTGAAAATTTCATTGACATTTTCCTAAAATTGAATAAGATACGGCTCCAAGCAGTCGGCCGGGCGCTATGTACCAGCACCATGCTTCAAGCTTCAAACGGGTTTTTCTCGGAAAACTGTTTGCACAGTCGGTGGACGTGGTGTCTCGAGAACCACTCGATCAATTGTTTCCAAATTTACGGGAAACATGACGAGAAACATTCAAAGGTCGTTGACGATCTCACTTTTTCAAAATCGATCTTCATTTTCTAATAATAACGTAACAATGACGACTTTTTCCATAGATTTTGTATGCTCGTGTTTCATCTCGTCGCCACGTGCTAAAAAAGTTTGATTTGAAAAACCGGCGATCGTCAACGACTCGTATGCATTGTTACCTTCAATAACCCGTTTGGTTTTTACATCTCGGATAGACCGTTTAAGCTGACAAGCGTCCACCGCCAAACGAGGCGAAAAAAATTTCATCGTGTTTGAAAAAATGCGTTCCCTTTTTACCAACCGTTTCGTCAATTTTTTTCGGAATTTGGCATTTTTTTCGGTTCTCTAGGTTGATGAAGCCCCATAAAATGAAAGGGTACAAAAAAGATTCCGAAATGTCCTTCGCATGACGGTATGGACAGACCCGAATCTTCCGCGGTCCAAAGTTCTCGTGCCGGTGCTCGTTGCGATAGACGCGAGGATGCTGGGAAGGAGAGGAAGCGTGAGGCAAAAAAAGACAAGGTGAATTTACGTTGAAGTGGAGAGTTAGACAGTTCAACGATTAGGGGATAAGAGAGAAAGTAAGTTGGGGGGAGAGCCACGAGGTGGATTCGACGAGTGTACAAATGATATCAATATGTATCCATTAAGCTTTTCTCGACCCTCTCTGGATATGTTATGGGGTCGTGGTTGCCAGGCGACCCTCGCTGTGTCAGCCTCGTAGTGTTGGTATAGCGTTGATGCTTGACCAAGCGGAAGGACGGAACGGAAGTGATCGTGACCAGCCAGCCCACGCTGTACTTATGCCCGTTAAATATACTTTTGTTTTTACTTCCTCCTTTCCTCTCTTCCCCTCTTCGTCTCCTTCTGCCATCACCAACGCCTACACTGCCCTCGACACGACCGCTTTCGAAGGATTACATAATCCATTAAAACATACGCAGCCCTTCCTCGCTCGGAGATGCGCAGCTCAGCCCCGCGTTCACTCCTGTTTCTCGCAGGGTCATTTGATCCTCGTTCAACCGGCGACGGGAAAGCAAACAATTAGACGATGTTTGCTGCGATCCTCATCGTAAATTTATCGATGGTTGCACTTGCTTCAAGACGCTGCAGTATACGTCGAACCCTGTAGTACTTGCGATATAAAACGGGGTAATAGAAAAACAATCCCTTTTGCGTTACGAGGTCAACGACCTTCGGTTCCAACGATCCGGGATACGATTTTAAAAAATACGAGGGACGTTCGCCAGCAGCTGAGGCAGCATCGAGAAGGTTGTCAACAAACGACGCTGTCGACGATCCCATGTGAAATTGTGTAGCAAGGGCTCGACCTCTGTCCCCCATACTCTTCAATGTAAATACTCGCGACGGAATTACCTTCCTCTCAATGCTTACATCTGACATCAGCACTTTCACAAATGTTCGATACGTATCTGAACTTTATATGTGACAATTATGTTATTAAGTTTACTTGTTTCTGCGAGTATTCACTTTTACCATTCTAACATCGAAAGCCGATGAGATTTTTTTGGCTGTTCGGTAATTTTCCTCGGCCATCTCAGGAGACGGCAGGTGACGAAAAAGAAAAAAAATCATCGTGTTGTTCTCGTCCCATCTGTGTCCCAACTGTGTCCCGACAGGGGGTGCGATCGATCGACATATTTTCCCATTTGCCATAGTGGAAAGGTCGAAATCTCCGTCCAGAATACGTACATTTTTCCGACCTGTGTATTGTGTGATGCGTGGTAGTGAGGATTTCCGGGAAATTCGTGTTTCGAAATGGACTCTCGTGGACGGCTAATATCTTGACCATGTTGCAGGCGAATGACCGTCATATCAGCGAAGAGAGACCTCCATATAGCGAGCGGGGGAGAGAAAGATAGAGGTCGAAAAAGGTAGATACTCACAAACACAAAAGCATATATACGAGCCTGATAGATTACATGACGAGCGCCAGAGCAGACCCTTTCAAGATTTAATAGTGATTTATGGGGTCGTTCTCCAATGGGCGCTTTACTACTGCAAACAGAGAACTGGAAGATACATATATAGATGGGACTAGTACATTTCCGCAACACTCTCCGTCTCTCTGTGCGTATGGGTACTCTCTGTATGTGTGAGAGTATTACGCCGGAACTGTTCAGCGCTGCCAAACATGAAACCTGCACGTATAAAACTTTTTTCGTTTACTCACCGACCAAACGAGTTAACTTTGGCGCTTACCATTGGAGTGAATGTGAAGGAGAAGAGGAAATGAAGGCTTGATCGATCCGAACAATCGTCCATCGCAGGGACGACAATTAATTATCAATGATGTAATTATGTGACGAGCTTACAATTCTTCACAGATTCTCTGATTCTTCACAATGATCGTACATTTTTGTGGTATTCTCTATGATTATTAAGTCGCTTATGATAAAATGGGGAATGGTTGTTTCGTTCAGTGACATAGGCTTTTCACCATTTGCGGGTATTACAACCGAAGACTATTAGTGGTTAATCATTCCAGAATCCTCCAACTAGTTGGTTGCACGGAAATCTAGTGTGTCGAAAACCAACCCGTGCAGAAATGTGACCTGGCATTTCCTTATTTGTGTTCGGCCCTGACCACACTTGCGAGCAAGTACATCTTCACGTAATGTCTATTCGGTCAGAACAATGACATGTCCTAAAAAGTTGAGCCTGTCTTTAAGAACTAAAGAAAAGCTACTTCGCTTTTCCCCTAATTAAAGATATTTATATTTGAATGGTATGAAACTAATACATCTGTTGTGATTCTATTCATCATTGGAAGCATTCATTTCGTTAATGATAATCGACGAGGGTAACAATGCTTATCATACATGCCGGGATTACGATAACAGAATTGCTATGCTTACTGCGTGCACTTACACTTATGATTTTGCGACACTTGTGAAATAACACTTTGCACTTTGAGCCTTTTTCACTCGGATTGTGATCTGTGTACGTTCACCTGTCTCTTTGCCTATCAGGAAATGCGAGCAAACGTAGGTATACACTCATATACTTCCTTAGAAAGTAAATAACCAGCAAACAATATGTTGTCGACATAGTAAAGTGAATCCACTTCACATTTTACCTTGTCAAGAAGTCCAAAAACACTGAAACGTCATCTTTTATTTCCTCGTTTGTTCCTGGTTATTTCCCGATCTATTCCCTACAACTTTCCTGGTCATTCACCGCTTGTTCTCCGGCTTGTGCCTGATCAGTTCCCCAGAAAGGGTACGGCGGATCGGGACCTAGCCTTCGACCCGCTGCATTGCGAACCTAATCCAGGGTGGAAGACCCGACGAGAGCCTGATATTGTCTAGGGAAGGCACCAGGGGCAGTACTCTTTCCAGACTTAAATTTCCACACTGTAAACTGCACGTTTAAAATCGGTCGAGGCGATTTCCCAACAAGCCAATGTATCGACAAATGTTAAGCTGCCAATCAGAATAATTCTACAAAAAATTGAGCACGATTCCCTGGATCATTGAATCTCGCTAAAATGATTGCAGATTGTTTCCAACTCGTTGAAACGGCGCACGAAAAGCATCCATTCTCAATGATAAAAAAAGGTGTCGTCACAATAAAACTGTACGATACGGAAGAATGTTATTTTAATGCAGTCGGAGGTCACATGACCGGCGTGTACTTTTTACACTCTAGCACTCTCGGAACGAAGTGCTCTAGCGGAGAAAACGCGTGTAGAACGAGAGTCAAAGGAGTGTAAGGATCGTAATCCTGTTAAATGGTGCTTGGACAATTTATGATGTGTCTTTTTTTTAATGTGACACGAAGATCTTCATCTTCGTTGTACGTTACTGGAGGGTGAAAAAAGCTGGATTGAAAGAAGGTTGACTTTATTTGGTAGAGGTGGGTTGGGATTAAAGCACGCGAGTGAC
>OX632359.1:28077228-28185965 GCA_951751655.1 Ophion costatus | reverse complement strand
AAAATATCGCTCTTTAAATTATGCTTCTCGCTAAGATAAGAGAAGAAAAAACCTCGGATAATATGCATTTCCCTGCCAAGCATCCCCCTACGACGCTCTACAGGGTTGAAAAAAAAGCCCTGTCAAATTTGGTCGTGTTTCCAGGTACAGTATCGGATATTCGTGCATATAACTTGCGATAAGCTGTTATCGATTGCGGAAAACTGAATTTTCGATCGAATACAATGTCGTAAACGTAGAACCACCCCATACGAGACCCCCTTCCCTTATTCAAAAGCCAGTGGATCAATATTTCTCGGACAAATAAAAGCGATCAAAAAAGTACAAGAAGATAAATTATTTACGAGCCTTCGGAATGTGTTTAACAGCGTTTATTCCACGAATCCCATCACCTCGGTACGTAAGAGACATGCATATATCTATATATATATATATATATATATATATATATATATATATATACAGGGTGAGGCACTAACTGTTGCCACCTTGAATATCTCTGTAATTATCGACGTCACAAAAAAATGTTTGAAACAAAAGTTGTACCGTACGAAAGTTGTACCATCAAATGCGACCATTTTTTTTTTATCTCAGTGGGGGCGCTGTCACACAGTAAAGGTCACCTCCACTTTTTTTAATGGGGCGGTACATTTTTTTCAACTATCTTGTACAGCATCAAAAACTGCATAAAATACATTTAGGGGTCAAAGTCGTTCAAGGTCATTTAAGATCAAAAAGTGACATAAACTTTATTTTTATGTGAAATTACCTTTACTCACAGTAGATGTTCAAAGTGATTGCCATTGGAATCGATGCAGTATTGCAATCTCCTCATCACGAATTTCTTATCACTTCGGCACTTATCGCCAAAGTCTTGCGATTGTCTGGTATGTAAACAACGCCACCAAACCTACAATGTAAACGGAACATTGTACAATGTTTCGCCCAAACAAACCCAAGATAACGATAGTAAGAATGGTGAGACTAGTATTAATGAATCAAGCGAATGTAAATGATGTATTCCTTTGAAGAGCAAACTGATACGCTTCTAATTTACGGATAATGTCAAAAAAATGCAGTGAGATCTAGAGACTTATACGCTGAAAGATTGCCTGAATGTTCTCATCCTACACGCTGTACATTTCAAATGTTGTACATTAAACTGAAGACAACTGGATCCTTAACCCGTCGGGAAAGTAACCGACAAAAGCGAGTTACTAACGAAGAAACGGAAATTGGTGTTCTTGCCGCCGTTCATCGAGACCCTTGTGTGAGTTCTCGTCAAATTGCGAGGGAATCTGGCGTAAGCCAAAGAAGTATTCTACGTGTTCTACATCGTCATAAATATCATCCTTACCACATCAGTCTCCACCAGGAATTAACCAGATTCAGAGAGATGACTCATTTATTAATCGGATTTTATTTACTGATGAGGCAACATTTACGAATCATGGAAATATTAACTTGCAGACCATGCATTTGTGGTCAACTGAAAATCCACATTGGCTGCGGCAACTTGCACACCAAAGACCGTGGTCGGTTTATGTATGGTGTGGGATTATTGGGGATAGAAACATAGGCCCTTATTTCATCGAAGGGAATCTTAATGATAGGACGTACACCGCATTCCTTCAAGAAAGATTAGGTCCGTTATTGGAAGAAATACCTTTGGAAACAAGAAACAGAATGTGGTGTCAATACAGTGGGTGCCCGGCACATTTTGCAAAAGACATTTCCAAATCGTTGGATTGGACGCGGAGGAGCTGTATCGCAGCCGACTCGCTCGCCAGACTTGACGCCTCTGGACTTTTTCTTGTGGGGATACTTGAAAGATCTTGTTTATAAAGAACGTCCAACTACGCCGGATGATATGCATGAGAGAATTCTTCGAGCCTGTGATTCAATAAGTGTCGAAGAAATTCTACATGATCCGTAATGAGGAGATTGCAGTACTGCATTTATTCCAACGGCCATCACTTTGAACATCGACTGTGAATAAAGGTAATTTCACATAAAAATAAAGTTCATGTCACTTTTTGATCTTAAATAGAATTTAAGATCTAATCCCATTTAAAAAAGTGGAGGTGATCTTTACTGTGCGACAGCGCCTCCACTGAGATAAAAAAAAATGGTCGCACTTGATGACCTCTTTCGTACGATACAACTTTTGTTTCAAACATTTTTTTGTGACGTCGATAATTACAGAGATATTCAAGGTGGCAACAGTTAGTGCCGCACCCTGTATATACTGCATATACATATTGAACTATACTCGCGAGCTCGTATACTTAACCATACACGCTGTACATAGTATATATATATATATATATATATATATATATATATATATATATATATATATATATATATATATATGTGTTTATACATATCGAGACTGCTAAATAAAAATAAAAGGACGTAACTAACTTCGCTCCGCCTTTTAAATTACACGGTCTACATCGTATCGATGGTAGCACTCGATATATGTACACAGCTAAGATTCACGAATTTGTGTGCTATTTACTACTCTGAAAAGTCATAAAAGAGAGCTCGATATCAGGAAAACTTTTCTTTCATAAAATTGGATGTTATCATGCACCTGAAGTGGGAAGTACTAAAGACTGTTTTTTATGAACGAGAGCCTGCTTCAACGCTTCAGAATTATTCTGAGCGTCCATTTAATTTAATAGCATGGTTTTCAAATAAATCGCTGAAATCCGGGTTTTAATTACCCTCTGGATGATAACCATAGAAAAGCTCAATAAATGCGGTTCATACACAAGTATTCGGTAACCCATCATCGCTGCAGTCAACTTGTTGAATATTTTGATATTCCATTAATTAATTGAACGTCCGCCACCGACACATTTTTGAAAGTGATAAATCCTACGTTTTTTTATAGCCCGTACTGTTTGTTTCGATAATTATAATAACTTCATATTCATGGGTGTATTGTAACTCAATGATAATGCTAACAATGATCGGTGTCAATATTCAATCGAATAACAGAACCAGTTCGATCGTTCAGTTATTCTGGGTATCTTGAAATATATGATTTTTAAAGATGGGATTCGGAACGGTGAAAATTGACGACGCTCCAAGTTTTTCAGTAGTACAGACGCGCGTTTCGTCTGACTTACTGCATTGAAAGTGCAATTGGCGATCACGATGTTTTTTTTAACAGTTTATATTTTTGATGCAGATTGAAATAAAAATAAAACTTCCTGATTCATTGCATACGTATAGTAGTGGCAGTTAAGGGGTTACGCTTAGTTTTAAAAGTCGAAAAATCACTTTTTTCAAAACCAATATATTTTCACAGTATACATGTTCTTATCATATAAATGTTCTCTCAAAATTGAAAGGTGGTCGGATCAAAATATATAGATTTATAGGCTGTGATGTTTCGACGCCCGTCGGAACGCCGGACGCTCAATTTGAAAGTTCAAATGCTTTTTTCGCGAAAGTACGTTTTCAAAGTCGATGAGAAAAATATCTCAAAAACTACTACATCGATCTTTCTGAAAATTGCAGGGCTATTTCTGGATGCACACTATAGTATTTGATCAAAGCATTTTTTTTCGATTTGATGAACGAAAGATATCCATTTTTTTCGTAAAAGTCAAGACCCGCTCGAACACGCAGCATTTTTCTAAATTTGATATTTCGGAAATTCGTTCAATTAATCACAGAATAAACCAATATACTAACGAAATCTGTTCGATTTTTTGGTATTGATAACCTGGTTCTGAAGGGTATTGCTCATCGCAACAGACGTTTTCAAGAGAAGCGTCGCAGACATCGGCTGTAAATCAGTTACAATTGATTATTTTTACAAAAAAATAAATTACAGAGTCCCGACTAGAAATTTTCATAGGGAGAACCCTATACGGCAGAAGGACCTTTTCAGGTGAACCCTAAATAGGGAATGCCTTTCAAGGTCCTGATAAAGATAGCATTGGGACAACCCTGCGATGGGAAGTGCCGATAACGTCCTTATAACGTTTTAACAGGGTTATCCCATCTGGGGTTTGGATAAGGTAATGATGTAAGGTACCAATAACGTTTATTTAGGGGTAACCACATGAGTCATAGGTGAACATATAAACCTTATACTTCGCAATAATAAATAGATACACAAATACATTTTTGATAGATAGTGCATTAATAAGTGGATCTTATGTGATTTTTTTTCATTGTAGAACTTTTCTTATTTTTTTATTCGGAATTTTTTCATTTTTATTCGGAACTTAATTTTTCATCAAGTTTTTCACATATATATTTTGATAAGCGTAAAGACATTTTATTTTTTGTTATACTTTGCGTTCGTACTCAGCAATTTATTTTGTATTCTTTAGTTCCTCTATCTTTAATCAAAAAATGAATATGTGATTTAAAAATTAATGAAAAGTGTTCTTGCTTACCTGCAAGCATAAATAAATAAAACCAAACAAAAACGATAAATTGTGAATTCAATCAATGAAGGGTAGGTTATTTTTGTACTAACTCATTCGCGATTTTTCCCATTTTTATAACGTTCTAAAAAATTTCCAACCCAAGCCCATGCAACGCTACTGATTTCAGTGGGTTAATGGTAGGACCGGTTAGGGTAGCCCGATAAGAACCCAACGAAAAATTGGGCTTACCCGAGGCAAAACCTGACAGAACCGAAAGAAAACCCTAGAAGATCGTTACACACCCTATAAGGACCTGATAGGGAAGCCCGATAATGACCCAACAAGGAATTGGGTTGACCCAGCAATGAACTGTACAAAAACCCAACGTCAATTTCTAGCCGGGGTATTCTTCCGATGATACTTTTTTAAATACCTAATTTTTATAGAAATGTATCATCTGGATTTTCTATTGAAAAATCACAAAAATAAGCTGTGCTCGACTGCCACATCTAGTTACAAGCCGTCCACTGAGGTGCAGTAGCCCAAGTACTCGTTTGATCAGACATGTCGGATCGGAGGTTGAGTCGCGTTTTAAGACGTTGGTCAAAATGTGGTAAATAAAGATCGAAAATGAAATAGTAAATTTGATACATGCTAAACGCGAGCTAAATGAACCGGGGTAATCGTTAGTAACGAATCAGTAGTAGGAGTGGTCGTTTTGTCAGACGTAGGTCACTGAAACTGGCTTACGGCCTTTTTTTAGAATACCAATAGGTATATAAATTTTCAGAGGGTCACAATTATCAACTAAAGAAAGCAAATCAAGCGAACCCAATGCAGAATCATATGCAGGCCTGAAGACTGACAATTAACAACGATTCAGTAGTATAAGCACGCGTTTTGTCGGCCGTACGTCCTATACGTATATTTTTTAATGCGAATTTTCAAATTAGCCTCCATTGTAAAGGTTTTCGTTACACGATGTTTGAGGAAGACTCAGACCGAAAAGTGAATCGTGTTCGCAATATGCTGGTGCTTGTGGAGAGCATGGTTCGTCTGTTTCAATTCCAGTCCAAGTACCTGCTTACGTTTCAACGTTATATTACACGAGACCTATTGTCATAACTATTATCCATTGAATGAATAAGCGCAAGTGCAGTAATTTGCGCAGAGTGCCTTGTTGTGTATAGCGAGACACCTTCGCAACGTGACAATGTTGTCACTTTGCGAAAATCCCCGAGAAGAAAACGTGCATATCTAGCCAGGACCTAATGGTCAATAACATTGAATACAAACGCTCCAAATGCGGAAAACTTTTACTGCTGGAAATTGAGCTAGTTGCAGACAACTAATGATGGACGTGGTACCTCAAGGATTGCAGTTGATGCAGAATTTCTTTACACAGTCACAGAATTTCCTTACACAGTCACAGAATTCATTAAGGGGTTGTGCCTAGTTGTAAAATTCGAAAAACCACTTTTTTCAAAACCGATACATTTTGACAGTATGTCATCTTATAAAAGTTCCCCGAAAATTTTAAGGTGATCGAATAAAAAATGACGGATTTATAAAGCTGTTATGTTGACGCCTGTCGGAGCGTCATTCGAAACGTTAAGCGCTTTTTTCTCCCAAGTACGTTTTCAAAGTCGTTGAGCAAAATATCTCAAACACTACTGCATCGATCTTTCCATTTTTTTAAGGCGTTTTCTACATGTGAAGATATAATATTTGATCGGATTTTTTTGCGATGTTACTTTCAATTTAATGAACGGAAAACAAACATTTTTTCGCCCAAATCAAGGCTCTCACTGTGAACACGCGTCATTTTTTTCAATTTGATATTTCGGAGACCCCTTCGATTAATCATAGGATTAACTAATATATTAACGAAATTGCTCACTGCAAAATACGTTTCGAAAGCTGCTTCGCGGACATCAGCTGTAAATCCATTGTAGTTAAATATTTTGACGCAAAAAAATTACAGAGTGTTCATCACATGATACTTCATAAAATGCCTTATTTTTGTAAAAATATATAATAAATATTTATCATCATGATTTTGTAAAAAAAATCCCAAAAATGAGCTGCTTTCGGTTGTTACAACTAGGCATAACTCGTTAATAAATTGATACTGAACCCCTTTCAAAACGACTGAACAATGACGAAATATGTAATTCGAGGCAATTTCAGCAGTATTCAAGAAAATTGAAACGGTCATTTTGAATGCATGATGACTCATTGCCATATCGATCGATATTAATGATAAAAAATGCATCGTCTTAACTCTTCCTTGACTGACTTATATTTGGCCACGCCTTTGACACACTGGATGAATTTGACCCAGATAGTGTTTCATCCACCTGCCCTTGCCAACCTTTCGATCCGTGTTTATTGAAAAAAATCCCGTATACGCATCAAATATTTCGAAATATATCTGCAAAATTAAAATTCCGAAATTCGGAAATACGGAAAAGTATAGAATTGAATTTTTGTAAAAAATTATTGAAAACTTTCAGCTTAGGGAAAGTCGAGTAAGGGTTTAATGTAATACGTGACGGTTCACCCGGTCCTCGCCCTTCATAAACGTTGCTATGCATACACATGTACCTGAGCCCACGGGTTGTAAATGTCAATGTAACTCAACGTTGAGGCTTTGATCTACAGCATCGAACAACGTCGCCTGAGACTAGTCGTGAGCCTGATAAATCATGCAAGCAAGCGAATGCCAACGACGAACGTGCCCTCAAACTAGTCTTACCGTACAGCGACTGGCAACAATCTTGGGAACATCCGACGTAAGAACTCGAACGGTTCCCTATTATGGCCTAAAATTCTAACAGTAATAACTCGGTATGCCCGTTCGCCTTATCCCTAACTCCTTTTTATGAATATTCTCGAGTCATAGTAGCCCTTTAATTCTGCAATAAAAAATAACGATGCTGGCTTCTAGCTGGATCAACTTTCGTTCGTTAGCGCATAAATTAAAAATCAATTAGCAGATTAGAGCAAAGTCAATTTGGGTATTGCGTTTCGTCTGAACATAATAGTTAAATGATATAGGTCTGAAATAAATAAACGATATAAAATAAATAAAATATATAATATATATAAACCATATGTAAAAAATATATACAATATATTTTATATAATTTTGTTTTATATATAAAATGGATAAAATATATACAAATATATCAAAAACAAATAATATAGGTCTGAAAATAAAAAGTTCTTGGATGTGTTTAAACAGACATAAATGTATACATAAATCACCAGAAAAGTGATGTCGAATAAAAAAAAATGTTCGTTAAGTTCAGCACAAATAAAAAATGAAACGTTTCAGACCCGTTGAAGCCGAATTGGAAATCACAAAGTCATTAATAGCATTATTGGACATTAAAATGATAAAAAGCGTTTTAAAAAAATGTGATTAATTTAAAAAAAAATAGAAGGAAAAAAGTCAAATGATGAGACTAGTCTTAGAAATCATAAAATGGGTCACTCTATTTTAGAGAATCTATTGAAAAAATCAAAAAAGACAATCATCAAAAAAAATAGTTTTCCGTTTAGAAGCAAAAAAACCTTGACATTGGTAATTGAGAATTTTTTTCATATTTTTTACGAAAGTGTGCTTCAAAATGAAAAAAAATATATATAGTGCCATTTGTCGATAACTCAATTGGTGCAGGAGTTATCAACGTTTGAACGTTTCCAAAACTTCTGAAATCGACGTTTTTTGGACATATATAACTCCCAAAAGAGAAGAAGATAAAAATCTAAAAGATGGGTGTGGATATTCCTTTCATGGGGTACAATTTAACAATAACAAATCGGGAAAACCAAAAAATGGTCGGGATCACGGGCTAGCTGAAACGGCGTGGAATATTCCATATATATATATAGAGTATTTTTTTAAATCGTTTACGAGATTATACGAATATAGGACGAAGCTGAACGTTGCGCATGCTTCATTTGAATTATCCTTCCACCAAGTGCCCCGTCCTTCCGTGCAAAACCGATCTCGGCAGCTATTGCCATCGCGCGACAGCCACTCTGGCTGATTGGAAAGCCGCTTGTTCGGTCAGGTAAGCCGGGATAGTTTGATCATTATTCAAGGGGAGAATTAGGTCACGAGCGTGCCGTGGCTCACATCGTTTACTGAAACATTTTCCATTCTACTGAAAGAAATTCAACCATAACGAAGCTGGCGATTCTCGGGCACTTTGATGTTATTTTTTTGCTTCCTTTGTTTCATAATATCATCGTTGGCGGAAGCGACGAGAGCAGCCATTCGGGAACAATGGTACCGCGAAATGACTTTGCGCAGTGTACCCACCCCTTTGAAAACAACTGCACCGGAAAACTCATCTCCACTGGCAAACGCGGACTCTACAATTATGTAATTTACATGCAACCCTACCAGTTATTTACTGAGGTAGTTACTCATAGAGTTGTATGCGTAATTATTTCAATATCCGGTACTTCTCCACATCTGCCGGTTATTAATTTTGGCTTCGCCAAAAAAGAACCCTTGTTTTCATGAAAATCAGCAGAATGGGTCTTTAAGGGCATTATTCCCAATATTCCGTACCGAGAAAATGTATACGGTATCGCCATGTACGGAAGTGTCGCGAACTCAAGGCAGTATTCTAGTCTAGGCCTTAATTTCCAACGTTTTTTTCGCGTTGGAAAAAGAAAAAAATTTTAGTGTCCATTTTTTACTGTCATTCAATTGATGGTTCAAAAACTTACAAAGAAAATTAAAATTAAACAAATTTATGGGCCTCGAAATATGACCGTGAAAAAAGGGTTGGGCAATTGACATGATTCCAAAGCTCCCATTCATGTGAACCAGAAATAAAACCAATTTCCTTCACCAAAAAGAATGTCATTATAGCAGTTACCAAAGGTGACAAAAAATGTCAATGGCAACTGTCTGAAAAGAAACTTCACTTTTCGCACTATTTTTTTCAAAATCATCATTTAAAAAAAAGTAATAATCATAATTTTGTAATGCCCGAGGTAGGGACAATAGAGAGCTATAAACTGAAGGTTCATACCAAAATGTGAAGTTAATCGGTCGAATAGAAGTCGAGATTATGTCAAACCGGTTGAAAGAAATAGGTTCAAAAAACCAGTTAAGTTTGGAGTAGAATTTCAGACGACCCCAACTATCTAAGTGGCACAATCGCATGTTATGCTTACGTTATGTTAATCGATTATTCCTGCCTCCTATAGTGTGCCTTCCTCGACTTCGATATGATGATCTTCTCGTTCTTTCCTGTGGGTATTGGTAGCTCCCTTAGAAGCTTCTGGAGTTCTTAGCTCCGAGCAGTCGATCTTATTCTGGTCTCGTTTATTGTCGAAAATATTGGGAACTTCGAAAATTCCTTTTAAGGACATATTCTTAAGAGTATGTACTTGGAGAAAATGCAAAATATCTATTTTTTCAAAGTTCTAGATTAGAATACTGCTTTGAGTGGAGGATTACATATAATCATGTAGAATTAATGTGAAAACTACTAGGAATGCATTGATTTTCGCACCAGCGCTAAATTGTACGTAGAGGATGAAACAGTTTTGTGAGAAAAGTGGCGGTGCCTAAAAAAGCACTTTATACAAGCTACCGATATTGCGGGAGTGGCCACAATAAGGTGTGTACAGCGTGGTTGGTATGACGAAAGCTAACGGCATGTATCGAACTCGTGACACGATGTTTTTTTTCTTCGTATTTTAACTCTTTTTTCAGTCCATCTCTCCTTTCATTCTCAATCCGCAGTTAACACCTAGTGCACAATTTCCAGCACCGTCAGACGATTTCCTCGGTTAATTAATACTGAATAAACGATGGAATAGATAAGTGAGGGAGTGCCATTTGAGAGTAACGAACGGTCGTCGAGTCGGATGAAAACCTTCTTACAGAATATAATCTAATTATACCTCCGTCGTTTCTTTTCCCACGACGTGAAACTTCGGAATCTTCTTTCTATTTTCTTCATGCTCCCTCTTGAGCGCGTGTTACTAAATCTCGACGCCAGAATAATCCGGAGGGCTCTGCCGCGGAGTTACGAATTAGCATTCGAAGACGAGGACGGGCGGTTCGCTGCTCTCTTGGAATTCTCTGTGCACCGACGACAGTATTCATTAACGTTAAGATAAGGTGAAAGGTCGCTGAAGCTGGAAACACCGAGAAGGAAAAAAACGCCGAAACGTTCCGAAAGATCAGAAGGTATGAGACTACGAAGGATATATGGGGAAAGGTCATCCCGAAGAAATCCAACTTCGCGGACTGCCTTCGCAGTAGCCTCTTAAGCTGCTACTTTACTGTGATGGCTAAAAAAATATGGTATTTAAAATTTTTTAAAAACTGTTTCATGTATCGGTCCAATTTTTTCTTGGCTTAAAGGGACATTCTTACAGAATAGAAAACAATTTTTTTGTTGCATATAAATGTATATTTATTTAACAATTTATAATTGTGAAAAGGAATGAAAAAAGTATGTTGCTGGCGTTGATGATTTGCGTTCTCCAGGTAATAGGAAACAAAACATTCAAAAAGATTCTTCATCTGTATGAGTGTCGCTATCGCCCGAACTAGAAATATTATGTTTGTTGCAAAATAACAAAATGGCGTTGTTTCTTTAAAAGTGGTCGAAAAACACGTTTTTTTGTCATAATTCGGGCGAAAGTATAAGTAAAAATTAATATTTTTCAATAATCCTAGTTCTGGCGATAGCCATACATATGCTGAATATGCAGTACAATTTTTAGCCGGATTCGATAGGTCGTTTCGAGAAAAACGTGTTTAAAGTTTTATATACTGTACTATACAGTACTAGCCGTTAGAGGGTCCCTTTAATCACACAGTGAAAAGAGAGACTACTACTATGCAGTAAGTGGATAGAAGTATACGTATATATGTGTATACTCAGGTATAAATTCAACACAACTGTTCGTAACAGCTGCCAGGGACGCGTGCACCAAGCGCTTCTACTTTAAAGCGCTGTACTGAGTCGATAAAGTGAAAATCGACTTTACCAGCAGTCGGATATCAATTCTATAATGAAATGGAGTTAAAAATGCAAAAAATAAACATTCGATTTTCCGATACGTGTATACTCAGGTATAAATTCAACACGACTGTTCCCAACAACTGCCAGGACGCGCAGCCGGTAGCCGTACTAGAGCGCGCGCACCAAACGCTTCTACTTTAAAGCGCTGTACTGAGTCGATAAAGTGAAAATCGTATTTACCAGCAATCGGAGATCATTGATATGGTGGAGTAGAGTTGAAAAATTGGTTTTTTCATCCCGTCACAGTAGAATAGCCCATTAATTACCTTACTCGCCATTATGTGAAACCCAATGACTCCACAATTACCTCTGGATGAATTTAAGCGGCTTTTTGCAAAGGTTACTTCAGCGGCCACCCTCGAAAGAACCAGACGTACCAAAAGTCAACATTACACAGATACAACCGATTCAGAATATGCTTTCTTCGTACATCCGTTTGTATGTGAGTGTAGACACGTGAAGAGCACGCAAAGAGAAAGAACGGAGAAGCTCAAATGGGCTCCATTCGGCGACGAGATGGCAAAGTTGCATCTGCTCGTTCCTCACCCATCCAGCAAAGTTCTGCTTTCTCCCGGCAGGGGCTAAATCCTCGGGACGTCTCTATCTTCTCGGTAACTAAACTTCTACAACCTCGCTGAAGTAATGGGACAAACATCACACGCGAGCGGTGAAGGTCTCCGGTGTGGAAATGGAAATGGAGAAAACGAGAGGCGGCGGGGGTTGGCGGACGCGTGAACGAGAGCAAAAATTTTTTTTTCGCGAAAAAGTAGCTCAAATCCACGTGTAATACGAGAAAGTCGCGACCGTGGTGTCCTCGTGCGAAAGGAGTGTGGCGCGACGGGGACCATTATGTATAAAGACAGAGCAAAGTTTTAATTGGTCTTGAAAATGAGTGGGTTGTCGCATTTAAAACAATCCCCCAACTTGCCGCTTTTCGCACTTTCCACCTTACGCTGGCTCACTTTTTTCCTAGTTCTTCGGCAGAGTATATAATGCATATAGGTATACGAATAATATGCATGAAATATGGACAGCTCCTTCGGCGTTTAACTTTACTCACCTCGCCCTTTGGCTTACAGATGCGAAAGCGAAAGCATGTATTTGTTCTCTCGGGGTTTTGTAGCCGAACGGTTTAGCTACGAATAAAAGTTACCAGGCACGACTAAAAACCGGAAGTCGAAGTGTTTTTACCGTGTGATTGCGAAGGCCTGGGTGATTCGATAAACGAATTTCGCAACGATCGAAAGGAATCCTTTATTTGTCAGCCAGAAATAATATCGATGCCGTATCGACACGTTCGCGGCAAATCTTTTGTAATATTTTTATTTGATTTCATTTATCGAGGTCTTAATTAAGGAGGGAGATTCCTTAAGGCGAGGAAATTTTTTGCTGTTTTTCATGATTTTTTATGAAAAGTAAAGATTTCTTTACCGTTTTTAAAACTGAGGGTATGTTTTATTACTACTTTTGGATGTTCGTGGTATTTTATAAAAATTAATCCTTAAAAATGGCGGAAGCATGGCGTATTAGAATTTAGAAAGGTATCTTCTAAACTCCATTTTCAAAAACTGGCGTGACGTATAGCTAAAGCACTTATCGACCGATTCCGATGAAATTTGATATCAATCTTTCTAACCTTATTGTCTAACAAGGAAAGGTTGCGAGGTCGATATCTCTGATTTCGATGCAATTTGGCATGCTTGTAGAATAGGTAAAAATAGGTAACTCGTATTTTTTTTATATCTTCGGAACCCAATTTTTAAGGGGTGAAACGTCCCCTTGAAAATAGGGGTGTTTTTCGTTTTTCGTCGATAACGTTATGGTTCCAATATCCAATGTGCAGTACACGAAAAAATAAACATTGTTGCAATTTGACATCTTTTCATATCTCGTGCTGTTAAAACGTTATCGACGAAAAACAAAAAACACCCCTATTTTCGAGAATGCGTTTCACCCGCTAAAAATCGGGTTTCGCAGACGTGAAAAAATATGTGTCGCCTATTTTTACCCCTCCTACAAGCATGCCACATTTAATCAAAAACGGAGAAAACGACGTCGCAAGCTTTCCTTGTAAGACATGACCCTTAATATACATGAAAATTAAAAAGAGGGTTTTTTGAATGCAAAACGTAGCCATCTTTTACCTGAAAATTCAATATGTACGTTTCAAAGCGGACCATTTCATCGATTATCAACATTTCTAAATTCTTCTTAGTTCATACTCTGCGTATGAGTGTTAAAAAAGAAAAATCTCCGCTGCTTTTGTTTCAGACTAATCCGGCGACCGCTACGTGTCGCACTGTCTTGCAACATGCGCCGCAACCCGGTACGAGGATCGTAACATACCTCCACCATTTTTAAAGATTAATAAGAAAAATACCATGTAACAGCCAAAAATAGTAATAAAACATACTCTCAGTCTCAAAATGGTGAAGGAATATTTCCTTCTAGAAAAGAATCATTCAAATCAGCAATTTTTTCTCGTCTAAAGATATCACCCTCCTTAAAACCCACATTTACACGTCAATGTCAATGTCCACGAAAGGTTAAGCTACTACTTTTTCGTATGCAATTATTTTCCTATTCGTACAGGTCGTCAAAAATGAGTTTTTGTTTATTTATAATTTCTAGATGTCAGGAATTCGATTCGTGAACAGTTCGGTAATCAATGGCGTATAGTCTAGATTCGTGATTAAAACGGCCTCAATCCTGTTCGATCTTGGTCTACTCTGAACCACTATTGAACTTCGGATAGACAATGACTCGGGGTAACAATAACTTATCCAAGTAGCGTACACGGTGATTTAATAACGTGAGAACGGTTCGGTTGGATTAATTAAGACTGCGTTGGCGCAGCATTTGACTTTGCTGTCGCTCCGGTAAGGATAATGCGTAACACGTTTAATTGCGTGCCAGTGACGATGACTCTCGACTTTCACGTCTTCCTCACGTCACCTTCGACCTCCCCGCAGCAATCTCCGAAAAGCACTTTCCCTCTTCGGGGCGACACAAACTCTGCTTTCAAGGTTTATCAATTAGACACGGGTACCTACTCGAATGTATTTATACAGGATGTTAGGAAGGTCGATGCAAAGCCTTAAGGGGGTGATAGGTCACCTCGTTAGGAACATGTCCAGCCTAGATTACCTTAGTCCAAAGTCTGAGCATTTAGAGTTATCATGGTGAGTATGGTTTTCGGAAAATTTCACAAAATTAGGTACTAACTCGTTTACCTCGTATGTTAATGCTATTTTTATCAAAAAAGCATTAACGTAAGAGGTATTTTCATTTTTTGACAAGTTTTTAATTATTCAACACGTCCCATTTAGTTGGTTGCGTGGATACAGATGATTGTATTGGTGTTTGGCGATTGAATACACATCAAGCTAAGACGCAAATAAGTTTTTAGTTACCAATTATTGTCTGTTCGAACATTATGAACGAGTTAGTATCTAATTTTGGGAATTTTTCCAAAAATCATACTCACCATGATAACTCGAAGTCCTTAGACTTTGGACTAAGGTAACCTAAGTTATATATGTCCCTAACGAGGTGAGCTATCACTCCCTTAAGGCTTTACATCGACCTTCCCAACACCCTGTATATTATACGTATAAATAAGTATAGTTTCAGTGCTGTGCGATATGCGCATATCTTATGTACAAACATGATATAAATGAGCTAGTAAGCGACTGAAAGCGTCTCCATTGCGTTTTTCATTCATAGCGATAGTGAGTTTCGAGATGTTCATTCGTTACCCCTAAAATATCTCCTCCCCAAACAACCTCGAACAGTTATAGACACAACTTATTCTGAAAATCCTGGGGATTGTTACTACATAATACCCCCGAAACTAATGGCCTGATTTACGTGGATCTTATGAAGAATCATTTTTGGCAAAATTATAGGACATAGAAGACAAGTCCGAAGGGGAGAAAATGGAGAAAAAACGTGTACAGACTATACACGTACATATATACAAGATTGACTCGAGCATACAACCCTTAATGCTCTATCGTCCTCATGCTTCGGTTTAGTGAGGGCATTCGTATCGACTCATACGCTCCTCCAACTACAATACGCGTATATACGATTGTTCACCGTTCTCGGCGCTTATACACATGCCTCACGAATTTCCCAGGGTGGTATTTCTCTCTTGTGGAGCGCGACAAGGAGAGAGAAAGGGGTATGGAAGGAAGCGAGATAAACCCAGGTGTACACAGGAATATACAGCTAAACACACCAAAGTCTATAAAGCAAAAGGGCGTAAGCCTCAACGTGTTGCCCGATAAAATCGTGTAGATGGGGCCCTTCGGCTTCACAGCTCCGAATATCTGCTATATAGACATTCTATGTACTAATATGTGGCACGTATACCGCATGAACGTATGCTATAACCACGGTATATGTTTGGGTGACGAGAACACATCGTGGAGAGAGAAAAAGAGAAAGAGAAAGAGAGAAAAAGAGAGAGAGAAAGAGAGAGAGAGAGAGAGAGAGAGAGAGAGAGAGAGAGAGAGAGAGAGAGAGAGAGAGAGAGAGAACTCGTTCGTTCAATGGTGAACGAGAGAAAGAAAGATGGCAAGATAGAAAGGTAACTCGGGGAAAACCCCTGTCGAGTTTCCCATTAATCCGCAACCTGAACTCCAGTAATCCCTTGTATCGGGCACAACCGAAACGGAGAGGAGAGTAACAGGCATTTTCAACCCTTTCCAACTCTGTGCAATAGTCGTAGTACGTGTATACAGAAGTCGAAGGTAATGCGGGTCGATGAGCAACGGGAGTCATCCTTGTTACACCAGACCTATGAGTGATTACAAAAACACACCACGTAGCCTTTAGTACCAGCTTTGTCGGAGATCCATTCTTGTTTTCCGCTGCCGCAAAAGTGATCAAATGGAATAGACGAAGGCTGATACATGGGCTGCTCTAACTTTCGAAATCAATGCGATTCCCACCAAGGCGAATTTCGAACTCGTAAAGTACTAACTTGAGTTTGAATTTAATTACGACGAAGCTTGCGAATTTTGAAATGAAAGTTCCCGTCAGAAATCGTAAACGAAAAGGACTTACGTGTATTCTGCTCATTACTTCGCTACATGTGCAGTGTGCATCAACACAATCGCTAACTTGGGTATCATCGAAGTACCGTTTGCTATTTTTACATTTAGGTTACGAACTCGTTGGAGAGAAATCGAGTAATGTTTTCCAATCATCGACCGAGCGGGAGGCCCAATAAGTTTAGATCACGAGTTGCTCATGTGACCTCGTATTTTGATAAAAACAAAGCCAGCAACATTGGTAACACGGTTGTAGGCTGATGTATTCAAAAGCATTGCGGAATCGTTACTGCAAACTTGTGTCCAATTTCAGCCAAATTGAATATTTACGTGTATATAGACGATGCATGGTTGTAAATATATATGAGTTTGCCTGTGTGCCCATGCAGCACATACTCAAGTAGTTCCAATTTCCGTGTCTAGATGCGAGGATAAATATGAGTATCCCAGGATTTCCGCGCGTCTATGTACTATCGTAACCAGAAATTTTGCATGCGCATGTACACGCAAACCCAAGGCCACACGGCACTACTTTCGCGGGCTTCGCCGCCGTACACTTTCCACGAGAATTGGATTTATTCGTTTCCTCTGGTAACGCCGGGTTTCACATCCGCGGAAGCCGCATAGGAAATACGAATCGTATAACCTCGCGCGATCCCGTACAACAAAACGTTCCACGGACATACCAATTGAAAAAGAAGCGAGGGAGGAAAATATTATTAGTATCGCGGAGTAAATAACTATATTTCTTTTATGAGATCATCGTGAAAATTGCGATACATTCTATTTTTGTCGGCTCATCCGGTGGGATGATCCAACAAAGCAAAAAGAGTGTCGTACAAAATGGCAGTAAAGACGAAGCGTATTGTGCTGATGGACCGATTTCTAAGCGCATGACCGGATCAGATGGGTTTCATTCATATCGGAAAAAAGAAGGAATCAATTGAGAGAACCCTACAGCGTTGTTACACATCGTGGCTGAGTTAATGAAATAAAAGTATCTATCGAAACACCTGAGGGTGATTTTATTCATACTGCAATCAACGTATTAATGCCGTTGCATTAAATGGTAAGTTTCTGAGCAGCTTCATTCGTACGGAATGTATAGCAATTCAATTTTTCGCAAAGTAGTCATCGGTATAATGAAGCTAGTAATAAGATAGTGGTAGGCTTTCAGCCTCGTGTCATTTTCATTCTCACCTTGTGTTGAGGTAGATTTTCGTGGAAGTGGCTAAAAAACAATAGTTTTCTCGCCAAAACTTCATCACAGAATGAGATTCAAGCAGGGATAATGCACTGATAGCAGTGAAGATTCTACGGCCTTGCAGTTTGCATCGTTGCAACGCAATGAAATGATGTTCACTATTTTTATTTTATTTCTCTTTTAATTACTGTTCAAAATATTTTTGTATAGATGTAGGTCGTCAATTTATAATAATTATCATTAAAAAAACGTTTTAGCGATATTCTGCAGAAAAACATTAAGGCCACTAATAGAAATAGAATTTCCATTGCAGCCCAATGATGCAAACTTTTAGCATCATACGATCCCGAAGTTCTCAGCAAAGAATGAATCACAATTTACACATTTGCTGGGGAGCAAAAAACTTTGTGATGCATGTTCGGCGCTGAGCTAAAACATACGACGAAAAAGAAAAAACGGGGAGAAAAAAATATATATATGAAGACTACGTTCGAAGTACACCTAATTTAGCACTGAAGTAACAACAACCTCAGAGAATTCTAATGGATCAGATTTGACATTGTCCAACTCCGAAGCTCCACGAGTAAAAGATGCCTCATACATATATTTATGAAATGACACATGTGCAAAAAGGCATCGGGCAAAAAAATGGACGACCTGGATTTTGAGAAGTGGACCGATGGCCGCTCGTTCCATGAGACGGTGGACGAAAGAAAGCATTTCCCGCCGTCGGTTTTCATCCGGATTTCCGTTGTGGGGTTGTACAGGTGCTGCCGAGGATCAACCCCGAATAGAGAAGTAGAGAGTGGAAAAGGGATGGCAAGGGCGCCAGGGACACAAAAAAAATCGGCCCGGGCGAGAAAGAAAGAGGATACGGCGCTGGTGCCACATGAGCAATGTGGATGGCCTCCACAGCTGCTATGGGATTGTGTACGGTGCTACGATTCTGAGCAGGCAAAATTGATGGGTTGGATAGAAGTTTAGTGAGCAACCATATTTCTTAGTCCACGGGGTGGCTTGTAACTTCCGCCGTTGATGCCTCACCCGGCTAGAGGGGCTTATGCCACTTTCAGGATTATGTCGAGGGAGCGACGAGCACTGCGGTACGAAAAAAAAAACACGACATGACAATAAAAATACAACGAACACGAAAAAAAAGTCTGTTAAGAAGGGGCAAGTAGAATAAATACCAGTAACGCGATGCAATAACTTATTGCAGGTTGTGCATGTTAATATTTGTCGAAAATCATCGATTTGGGTATCGAATTAACAACATCCGCCTGTTTTGACAGCGTGTTGACTATCCTAAAAATTGACAACCTTACCCATTTACACCATGGTCAATGAGGTTTATGTCGAAGTCAAGATGATTGTCAAAAATCATCTTGAATCATTCATTGTGAAAATGGTTAATTTTCAATTCTATCCATTTACAACATTGTTAATGACGTTTATGTCGAAGTCAAGATGACCCAACCAATGGAATACGAGTGAATCTCTACTGGGATAATTTTACCAAATTTCCCATGCAATCTTATGAAATGCTAAACGTATTCGAGAAGGAAAAATTGGCGAATAGAAATTTTCCGTACTGAGGAACGCAATGGTTCTCGCTTTTCCTTCCATCAGTCCCTCTCGGGTCACGCGAAAGAATTTCAAATGAATGGATATTTCCGGCACTTAAATGCATACTCTATCCACTTTTATGAATGAAGTCAAACGTGACGAATTGAAGCGATTCGCCCGATACATTCTTGGCTCGTATACAAGAAGTGAGCGTGTCTCTTTTCCTCCATCGTCGACGATATACACACGACATTGGGGAAGCATCGTATGAGAGACGAAGCTTTTTCCGACGTGACCAACATGCTAACGCATCTATGTATATAGAATATACCGCAAACGCTCTTCGTCTTTCACTACGTACGTGCATCTACACCGTAGCACGGGATGCACTTTGAACCCCTTTACTCTTACTGACGTGGACCACAGGAGACGAAGGCAATCCTACATATTCGAGTATACGCAATACATCCGCTTTATATCCGCAGAAGCACCGAATTCGAAGGGATACTTTTTTTGCCGTTGCTCGAAAGCGGTTCCCATTCGAACCGTCAGACATTCAATTTTTGCTCCACCACATTCTCGGTGATCCTATATGCACGCTACTTCTGCACGCAATAGGACCAATTTTCATGACTTCTTTTACATTTTCGTTCACTGACTAGCCATTTCGAAATGGTCACGTTTGTACGCAAAAAAAAACATCGCAGTCGAGAAGAAGAGCACTTAGAGGTAAACGACGGGTGCCGAAAGACAGGAATGAGGTTTTTTTAATGACCTCCCGTTCGATACTTTACTGGTCGTTAAGGGAAAGTGCATTCTCAGACCTCCTACACTCATCCCTCTTGCCATACACCACTGGGCAAAGTCTAAACGCATAGCGACAACAATGATGATGCCATGCCTTGGAGACTTCTCCAGGCTAGCAACGGCATCTCTTCTCGTGCTGGTTTCTCGCGACGACAGAGACAGAACGGTCTTCCAGCAAAGTGGTGGAAAACGTGACGATAGAGAGACGACAGATAGTGAGGATGAGTGTGAAAGAAGGTATGGAAGGGTAGATGGAAGTGAAGGAGAATGACGAGGCCCCGTGGTAGGTGGGACGGAAAGCGCGGTGTTGAGCTTGGATGTGTCGAATATGCGAGGTTGAAGTCGGAACGGAAGTAAATCGATCACGAGTGGAGGCCAAAATAAGATGAGAAACGACTGTACGGGGAGTACAGGAGGGCTCGATGAAGTGAGGATGAAAGTGAAAGCGAAGAATGAAATACGAAACAAGAGATCGAGAGGCTGCCATATTGAAGGGAGATGCCAAAAGTCGAGAATGAGGGAACAAGTAGCGCCCGACAGGTAGAGCAATAGGAAAACCCAGCGAGAGAGGGACTAACCGAGCAAGAATGAATGAACCAAGAAGGAAGAGAAGAAAGGAAGAGAGATGGTTACAGCGTCTTAACGGAACAAACATCACAGTGGTTCGAACGTGTTAGAGTGGAAATTCTACGAGAGTCGAGTGCGCTGGGCCTTGGAAACTCCAAACCTACCGTCTCGGTCACGTCAACGTTACTTACCATCCTCGTCGTATTGGGCAACGGCAGTAGTGAGAGAAAGAGTGACGACTTAATTGATGCACGAGAGGCAACCTAAAACTCGTTCCGCATCACGATCGAACGGCTGACGGACGAGCAGCATTTGCTATTCCGTCGATCCTGTAGACTCAACTTTTTCTCTACCGTTTTCAGATCAACTCTTTCAATCGATCCGTGTTTACTTTCACCGTTGGTGGATAGAATCTCGGAAGCGCGGAATATCTATGATAAACACGGCTATTTACCAGCGGTTACTCGCTCTTTTTAACCATAACATTTGCCTAATGAGTTGAACGGGAATCGGGTGATTGTACGGATGAGAATGATGCCATTAGGCAGCGGAGTCATGAGCTCGTCCAGTTTAGCGATGTGGAGAAAAGATGTTAGATTTTAGGCTATTTAGCACCAAGATAAGCCATTTCTAACAACGAATTAACTCAAACCTTTGTAAACATTTGGAAAAAAACACATCTTGCCTTTCGTAAGCCGTATGTATTCAATATTGAACCATCAAGGTTAGATAAAAGAATCTTGGTGGCAAGAGAAGAACATTACTGCCAACCTTACGGAGTGTCTCCCCGTCCGGTTATCGGACGAATAAGCGTATGTTATTCATCCGGATAGCGGCTCAGTTCACGCCGTATTACCAGTAGGCGTACATATTATTGCAATTCGTGTAAGCTAGTATCCGGCCGAATACCATATATATATAATTGTCTGGATAGATTGTGTTCAACTGTTAAACAAACTATCCGGAAGAATAAGTTACACGCAGTCATCCGAAGAAAATCTTTAGAATTTTGTTTGGGTTTGGGTTTGGGTTAGTTAGTTGTATGTAGGTTTGTTTGGGTTGGTTGGTTTTGTTTGTGTTTTGGGTTGTTTGGGTTTGCTTGCGTTTGGGTTGGTTTGTTTGGATTTGTGTTGTTTGGATGTGTTTGTTTAGCTTGGGCTGGTTGGTTTTATTTGGGTTTGTTTATTTGGGTTTGGGTTTGTTTTTTGGGGTTCGTCATTTTGGGTTTGTATGTTTGGGTTTGGCTTGATTTGTTTGGGTTGGTTTGTTTGGATTTGTGTTGTTTGGATGTGTTTGTTTAGCTTGGGCTGGTTGGTTTTGTTTGGGTTTGTTTATTTGGGTTTGGGTTTGTTTTTTGGAGTTTGTCATTTTGGGTTTGTATGTTTAGGTTTGGCTTGATTTGTTTGGGTTTGTGTGTTTGGGGTTGTTTGTATGGAGCGTTGTACAGCGTGAACCGCGTGGAATTAGCCGCTGTCCGGACGAATAACATACGCTTATTTATCCGATAACCGGACGGCTAGCCTCAGCCGCAAAGTTGCCGTATTACGGCAACACTTAATATTAATAAATGATATTGATTAATAATCTCGTGATACGAATATAAATAGGCATAATTATAAACTACTAAAAAATTCTCATTGAGTTGTATAAAGCATTCGCTGACGCAGATTTACCACACGGCTAGAATTTTTAAGTAATTTTTACTGTGAAATCACAGTAACTCGGTGACAAATGTGCAACTCTTCAGGTTTTTAGGAAATAAATGATAAATTTTCATGGAAATGAATCAAAATTTACTTTTGCGTAACAGAAATTTAAAATATTTTCCAGAATTTTCACTGAAATTAATAGTAAAATTTCATGAAACGTAAATATTGCGACAATAAGTTAAAAAAGTGCTAATATAAATGAAATTTTTCAGTGGAACATTGAGAAATTTGCGTGTTTTCCATAAAAATGTAAAAAAGGAAGCCGAAATTTTCCGTGCGTCCACCGGAATTTTACGTTCTTTATAGTAAAATCAGTTAGGGCTAGGTCGCCTGACCGTACGCGTGAGCTCTGTGTGCAAGCGTGCGTATACGTGAACGCAAGCTGTGAGAGTGTCTTGTGTATGACGCAGTATGACGAGCACGAACGACGCCGACCCGCGTTGCTTAGCAACAGCGGTTCCGCGCATGCGCATTATAGTACGAAGCATGGGCCAAGAAAGCCTCGTGGTCTCGTGCAGTCTAACGTGTTCTACGCAGTTCTACCCAAGAAAACAAAGAAACGTGAAAAGAAACTTCGATAAAGGACGTCTACAATGGTACGGAAAGATGCCAATTTTGTAGAATTTCTTATTTTGTTATTAATAAAATAATATTATTATTTATCAAAATTAGCAATTATTCATTAATATTATTATTGCTGTTGCTTACTAGCTCTTTACGAAAAAATACAGTATATAGAGTATTTATTTAATCATAGGGAATTAATTTTTCGCTAAGGATTTTAGAAATTTCAAGTTTGTCCAGGTTATTTTTACTGTAGAAACTTGGAACTTTTGAGGCAGCCCATTGTTAAAATTCTACATGAGAATGTGTCAGAATTTTTACTGAAAGAAATGTAAAAAATTATGCTACTTGCTTAAATTTTTACATGAATGAAAGCAAAATATTAATAGCTCGTGTCAATTTTTGACTATGTGCACATTTGTCACCGGTTTCAAATTTTTAATGTAATTTTTACGGAGATTTCACCGTAAAAAATACTTAAAAATTCTCTCCGTGCATAATAATTATCGACAAATAAACATTGTAAATAAAAAAACTTTTATGTAACTACCAACTCGAAAAACCTATTTATGGTTTTTCAAGCTCGTGATCACACGAAAGATTTTCTTATTCACGTAATAAAAATATGAAAATGAATAATTTTGCACTTTAATTATATATTATATGAAAAATTAACATCTACAGAAAAATTCTGTATCTCGCGTGCATTTTTTAAGGTTCATTAAAAGAGACATTCATAAACGGTTACTTGACTTAACTGGACCGCTCCAACCGCCTTAAACATTTTTTTTCACATCACATTGTTACTCGATTTCGTACGGGCCTTTCGCCACAGCTGCCCCGCGAGCCATGTTAAGCATCTTCATTATCCAAAGAGACCCATGTACATTCAACGTCTTGCATTGATCACGATTAAATAATTCAATCGCGACCACGTAATTAATTCATTGTAGCACCAGCACAGGCTACTTCTATTGGTTATCGATATTCTTGTTCGCGACATTCCTGGCGTCCAAAGTGGCTGCAAGGTTAAGACATAACTTAACAGGTTGCACAATCAACCAGGGTACCAGTTGTAATTGCTTCAATATTCCGCAAGTAGAGTAAGACATCTTGATTAGTTCTACCGACATCAAATACTGGAGCGGGGTTATCAACTCGGAATGCTGGTAACTCGTGAATGGTTGAGCAGAGCCTTTGCTCAGACAAACGATCCAGCATATTGCGTACTGGCTATGCTTGGGCACATAGGACCGATGTGGGTCGCTTGTCTCATCGAAGGAAGTGTGCATCCACTCGAGTGTTTCCGACATTTCATACTGTCGCAGTCAAAGCCCGTATAGTTACTGTAACTTGTATACAATATCTCGTTTGACGCTATGACACATTAGGGAAGCCATTAGTGGACCTTCCCAAAGACGATTCAGGACTGCCGAGGCTCACGAATCATCACGGCGCATGCCGATCAAACCGGAACACCGATTAATCTAAGCAAACTATGCTAAATGGACTATAAAATATTCGGTGGTCATTTACGTCTACTTAAGAGGGAAATACCTTTAAGCGAGAAACTTTTTTCGGGTTTCCATTGTTTTCTTTTTCTAAAGGAAAGAATTCTTCACAATTTTTTAGACTTAGGGTATGTTTTTTACTTCTTTGGCGCTACATCGAATGTTTTAAATTTATCTTCAACCGTCCGACAGCACACTGGGTCATTTAGACCCCATTTTTTTTCAACTGCGTGTATCGCAAAACGGGGTAATCTATTCGGCCGCAGTGCGGCGCTCGAATGTTCCCACATTCCGACTCTATAGGTGGGCACTCGGCCCCCATCCTACATCCTACTCGTGTACTAAGGACAGCTGTCGAAAAAGGACTTGGGGTCGAACCGACCCCGGTTATGCAGTAGTAAGGTGAAAAAGAAAACATTTTTTTGTGAAATTTGATATTTTATTACTGCATGTGAGTGACTTACGATAGAAAATGCGCAACGAGCACCGAATGTACTTAGGCGTCGATTGCGGTAAATGTGAATAATAATAAGTCATTGAAGTAAAAGAATGCGAAAGATATACGTTTTCCATAGTTAATCTGCCGAAGGAGTCGTTCATTTCCATTATTCCCTTTCCCGAAAATGTTCAAATTCAAACCTCTGAATAAAAATACTTTGTGGAACGACAGTCGACACTGTCTTCTTCGTATCTGCAAACCTTCCTCTTTAAAAACCTCGAAGCACTTTTTTATAATTTGAAGAAAAAAAATATATTTTTCGTGCAAATGCGTATTTTTCAACGCATCTTCGGCTTTGAACGAATGTTTGAGTACTTAATGAGTTTTTGAGTACTTGAGTTTGAGTACTTGAGTTTTTCTTAAAAAATCCATTTTTGGCCATAAAATAAGGATCATTTGTTACAAAAAATGTCTCTACGGAAAAACGAAAAAATGCATATTTACCGAAATACAACGATGTGAAAAACGTGTGGGGTCAGATTGACCCCATATGCAGTCAGGTTCGTGGTGGCAGTGTGCAGTCGAAGGGTTAAAAATGGCGGAGAAACGGTACGGTCTTCGAAACTGCATTTTTAAAGTTGGCGTTCAATTTGGCATAAATCTTTCTAACCTTATCGTCTAAAACATGACCCTGAATGTTCTAGAAAATTTGGAAAAAACGTATTTTTTATTGCGGAATGTAGTCATTTTTTTTTTAATTCAACGTTTTGTTTCCTAGCGTACCATTTTATCAATGCTCAACATATATTACTTTTTCTTCGCTCATATTCTGCGTATGAGTGTTATTAAAAGAAAAATCTTCGTTGAATTTTTTCCATATTAATCCCGCTGACGCTACGTGTCACCCCGTCTGACAACATCCGCCGCAACCCGTTTAGAATACCGTCCCAGACCTGCGCCATTTTGAAAGATTAATAAAAAAAATACCATGAAACAGGCAAAAGTAAAAAATAAAACATACCCTACGTCTAAAAAATGGCGTAAAAATGTTTGAGTTTAAAAAATCATGAAAATCAGCAATTTTTTCCTTTCCTAAAGGTGTCTCCCCCTTTAATTGACCGCACAGTTCCTTTCACGCTGAGCACAACATTTGACCGCAGTCGCTCTATTTGGTAACAGTGGTGGGAAAAGCTATTCAGGGAACGATGTTGCTATGTGTAAAACTAGAGCATGGAGAGCTATAATTGTGGCCTACTTTCGTTTGATTCAAACAAGCATGTAGTAATGTTTCTACCTTGTTTCATACCGAGTACGTCATCAGCTTGAGTACCCTAAACGACCTCGAAGAAGAAATCAAGCGAGAAGTCCTAGTGCACAGTAAAGATCCGAAACGCGACAGCACGTTGTTATTTCGATGTCACGATAGTATGGCCGAAAGCTCCTCATCGATATACATCCGCCCTGAGATCTTTCTAGCATTCATGCCCCACCGAAATGGCCCTTGCAGAGAGGCTGGGTCGTTCGATACGGTGCATGAGTCCGCTGGCTGCGCTGGGGGTGCAAAAATAGAAAACTGCTGGCTCCATAACCATATCACGACTCGTGGATCCGAACGAAACGGTCTACTGTGCAACGGCCGTTACGGAGAGTCGGATATGAGGGGTAAAATGGAAAAAGGACATGAAGCGACTGCGAAGTAAAACGGGACGAAGAGGAGAGTGCTCCACTGGCGCTCAATTTCAGGAAGCGCAGTCGAAAGGCAAGGAAGATAGAAACACGAATCCGCTAGAGAAAGAAGATCATTGGTAACAGTAGGAAAGAGCTTGGTAGGGCAGGACGTAAAAAGGAGGGCGGGGGGGGGGTTAATGTTGCCACTGCCAGCGGAAAGGAATAAGTGAAAGAGTAGTGAGGAGCGTAATCAGAAGGACCCTAGCTCACGAGGCATCCAGAGAGAACAATGCAATTTGCTGCAACAAATGTGCCAATCGATTGGCGAGACGATAGACGAGTTTTTAGGACGATGCGGAGGCAATCGCAAGGACAAGAGCGAGAGAGATAGAAGTTTGAAAAAAAATAGGAAGCGAGAGCAGATGGAATGAAACGGACAGGTGTACAGAGAGGAAGAGAGAATATAGACGCTCTGTCAAACAAGAACGAGGAAGAAAGCGCACAATCGAATGAAAATACCTGTCCCGTTAACAGGATATGTACCTGTAGTGATGCTATTCCAGTCCGGAACGACTTTGAATGGAAAAAACGGACAGCATTAGCGGTGATGTATAGGGGTGTCTGGTATTCAGCCAAATCGGTGTTCAACAACTAATTTTATCGCTTGTGCCGATGTCAAGCCCTTCAGCGCTCGGCATGTCAATAGCATTCAACAGATAGGGAGAACTGTTCTCCCCTAATGTCCGGCAATCGGATGAAACTAAGCAAAACGGGATCGCTTCCGATGAGTAAGACATCAGCCTTTTTGCGACAAGCTACAACGCAACCCGTGCAGAAATTGTTATAGGAGTCTAATTGAATTCCTATACTTGTCTCTATGTCCTGATGGGGATCCAATGCATCATCGCATTTAGTCCAGTACAAGAGACGAAAAACCAGATCGGGGTTGAAAACTTAAAAATCACCGTATCTCGATAATTAATAACCCGATAAAAAAATGTTTCAAACAAAAGTTGTTACGAATAATAAAATATGTATAAAGTTATCAGCCGTCCAAACACCTATCGGTGAAAATAGCGGCACAAAAACACCAGAGCACTACTGACCCAGGCAATGACGCAGCGATATGTCTACTCCGCTCACACTTTTCAACCCCCAATTTTCGAATCGTTTGTATGCCGCTATTTTCAAAGATAGGGGGTTGGACGTCAGATATCTTTATACGAAGCTTATTATTCCAAACAACTTTTGTCTGAAACATTTTTTATGCGGGCTATTAATTATCGAGATACGGCGCTTTTCAATTTTTCAACCCTTATTTCTTAGCATTGGGGGGAGTTGAGGGGCAAAATTTTATTGGGATTATTTTCAGTGTGCAAACATCTACCTTCGGTCAAAAATTCATATTCTACGCTAAAAAGTGCTGGGTTTTCATCTCTTTTACTGGACTAATTGGATTTGTTCCGTTCACGGTCACAGTGCAACTCGATTTATTAATAGCAAGTCAACCAGGATCGTAAATTCTGAAACCGAACGCGTGTGATTCGACACTGCAATCTCGTGATGGTGAACTCCCGAACTTTAAACTAATGTAGTGAAGGTGGTTAGTTGAAAACAATAGGAGGAAAATAAAAAAAAAACAATTCATTTTATCCGCCATTATTTACATCGATCAGTTCGGGGTACTGATTATTGATTCACGTTCTTTCCGTGTCGTAATGACGACGGTGTTGATAAGATTATCTCATGGAGATGTTTGAGTAATTTATTCGCGACAGGCAAGAGTTCCGCGCTGATTGGACTCTTGATGTTTCCTCTCTGAATGTTAGGCGATAACTAACAAGGAAACGTTCGAGGCTTATGTCCGTGGTTGGTGATGAGCGCTACTTCACAAACGGGGGATGTGATTCCACCCCTTGAATTGACAACTTATTTCATTGCTACAAAGTGTAGAAAAAGGAATGGGTGAAATTCAGCTATCACCAATCACAGATGAGAAGTATGAGAATATAAAATACTTGACAGCTCTGTCGCACACGTGTCTTGATCAGCAGGCAATTTCAATGATAAAAGCTTTATCGTAATGAAAATTTCCGTACTCGACTCGACCATCACGTGGCGGCTTGGTAAATCCCTTTATTAGAGGTATATTGGTGCGCCTATAAGCGGTGCTTAAACGTACTCACGTATAGAGGCTTAAAAATATTAAAAGTAACATTTGCGAAGCAAATGTTGAATTGCCCTGCACGTCGTCCAGCGGGCGAGCGAGTCGTCGAGGAAACCCGACTGTGGACTTATTGACCCTTTTTATGATCTTTGGGTAAGAGAGAAATACTCTTGACTGGGGTGCCTTGGAACAATATGGAAGTTTATAATTATATAAAAAATGTTAACACTAGCTCAATTCTCATTTTTGAATAAAATTAACAATTAACTGCTTGCTCGTTCCTTATGCGACGCTCGTAGATTGGAATCTAATCGGGGTTGCCCATTAGAATTCAATGTCTTAGTCCATTTTGAATCCTAAGGGATTACTCCATTATCCAACGGAATTCAATCTAATTCTTGATGGATCACATCGCGTTCTAAATGTTCCATCATCGAAACGAAATATATAGGTATACAACATGAGTTGACCTTAAAAAAGCATAAACCTCATTATAAAAACGTATAAATCGTTTAAAAAAGTATATCTGAAAAATCAATTTGAATCACATCACTGAAAATCCGCTATAATTATCGTTTGTTATTGATTCTACTGCACTTTGCCATATCACATCATCAACATCATGACTTTTCACATATTTTGGATTCGAACGTGGTAAGAATTCTCAAACGGCCTTCCAATTACAAACGGCATCCAATTGGAGCCCAATGAGGACTTCATATATGCGGTATCCCTGGTGAACCCCTATAGAGATGTGGGCACATTTTCGGAGCCCCCAACAAATTTATGCATGGGATCACGAAAGGGGGTTTTTTCCGGGAGATATAACAAACTCCGGTTGAGTATATCACATAAGAAAACCTCAACGACATCAATCGGGACCCGCGATATCCAATTGAATTCCGATGTGTATGCCAATGTGGATTCCCTACATGCGGCGTCCACGTCAAATCCCTATAGGGATGTGGTAGGATCTAGGGAACTCCCCAACAAATTTCTGCACGAGAACTAGCACAACTTTGATGGCATTTTCACAGTGAATCCGGCCGGAAAACTTGTGCATGAGAACCGGCGTTTTTCTCACCGTGCTTGCTCAGGTGAATAGTTTGACCACCACCTGTCCCATTGTTTACAATCTGTAATAGACTTCTCTCAGCTTATCAAGATGTAAAGCAAGTACGTTCGAGCTCCCCGAAGTATTTAACCAAGGCTGAGCGTAGAAGAGAGGTCTGAAGAGGCAGGTAGAAGCCCGTTAACTCCCTGGTCCGTGGTTTCGAAGTTCAGCCGGGCAACACTCTCTTCAATGGGAAAGGGGTAAAGTTGAGAGCCGTTCCTCGGTCGCCCGTAAGGAGTTGCAGAGAGGAGAAGTGCATCGAAATACCTATAGGTCGACCGCTTGAACTCGGGAAGAGAGAGGGAGAGAGAGAGAGAGAGAGAGAGAGAGAGAGAGAGAGAGAGAGAGAGAGAGAGAGAGAGAGAGAGAGAGAGAGAGAGAGAAATAGAGAGAGGAGAGAGAGAGAGGAGAGACAGAGCTACGCGGCTAGAGCTAGTTTACCTTCTGATACTGGTGGGTGTCGTGCTATTGCCACTGTCGCTCACTGTGGGCTAAGCTACAGCATACCAACCCAGAATTTGTTTCGTCTGGTAACATTCGTTGCGGCCGTTGGCTGTCGTGAACACTCACCAACATGCGCATACCTTCCAACTTCCTCTACTTCGTTTTCCATTCGCTGCCGGGTCCTCCATGCACCAGTCCATTCTCAAATGTAGGTAATAACTTTTAAACGACGATTGTTCCGTAAACAATTAACTGCAAGGACGAATTCATACGCATTTCACGTTTACGAATCACTTTGCCATGCGATTCCCCAGGATGTACCTCTATTATGATTGGGCATGAACACGTTACGTTGACGTTTCGATCGGCTGCACAAATGTCGGAACGAATCCGTAATGAAGGCGCGATTTATCCTGGGTAACGGTAAGGGAGTCTTATCCAGGTGAAATAAAATGACTACAGTGGTGATTGCATCGTTGGAGAAACTGCCAAAGCAGATGGTCTTTGTGGGGCCAATCGTTGTTTTGCCGTGGGCTCGATCGATGCACACATTCGGCCAGTTCCAGCCGGTCTTTCATCCATCCGACGAGCCTTTGGAATAGATACACCCACCATTTCTCCATCAACGATCTCATCGCTCGGTGGTAGACGATGCTTGGAAATTGAACCGAGAGAAAGCCGCAACTGATTGAAAGAGGGAAAGCGAGAGATGGGAAATTGAAAGACACGAGAAACGAATGGTAACGTACCGAAGTGAAATAGGATGTAGAACGAAAGATAGAAGAAAATGGCGAATGTACGAATTGCGTGTAAACGTCAATCTTGGGTTTTGTGTGTAAAGCTAGCATACAAGTGCGCTGTGCTCCGTTCGATTGAACTAACGTGGATACTCGTTCGCCTGTTAACTTCCGTTTGTTGTTAAGCCAAAGTCAACATGTTGTAAATGGAGATCAATACGTCAGACATTGTGTGGCTGTACATCCGTCGCTACCCTTTTTCCGTACCTGACAGTGGCTGCATCGACAATACTTGAGGCTGGACTCTATCAATTGATACGTCGTTTTACATCGTGCACTGGCATTGGCGGAAATGAATTTGTTGCGGCCAGACTTTATCAATTGATACCCCGATTTGCAACGTACCCTGACGTTTCCGGAAATTAATTCTTCATGCAATATTCGTTTCGACGAACAAACCACTTACAAGTATGTCAGCTTCGCAGCACCGTATGCATGAAAAAGTTTTTCTATGACCGCATGAAATTCAAAGCCTGTTCGACACTTTTCCCACAGGCATGTTTCGTTACGCTTCTCTCTAGCATTCATTCTCCGTTTCTGAAACATATTGTCCCAGTCTTGGGCTCTGGATCCGTTTCTCCGTTACAGCACACTCATCGCCATTCGGTGCTCAGAAAAACGTGAACTCTCCCTATCGAACAAATGACTCGCGTAACTAAGAGTACGTCAATGATAATACTTCTGTTTTGATATAACTTCTTTCCATTGAGGGGTCTGCATAAGCTTGAAATTGAAAATGAATGAATGTTTGGTGCACTTTAGTAGCCTTGGGTCTTTACTTCAATTTGCAGCCAATGTTTTGATCAAATTAAAAATATTTACCGAGTTATGACGATTTTTGTGAAGGGTCAGATCGCCCATTGCGCTACAACGAACTGTTCCACTGCGATTTACCTATTTCCTGTACCGTCTTCCTCAATACTATGTTTTATGAAACGGTGTAAGTCGTCTTACAGAATCCATTTGTCCGATGTACTTCAAATTCAGATAGATAATTCATCTTACATATTTATAAATTTTAAAATAACAAATGATTAAAGTTGTTTTTTTTTGCTGAAAATCGACCTTTTATTTCTACACCTTGCCGTTTTCGATGTTTCCAAAATTTCAAAAAGTACCAGATGAGATCCATGCAATAACGGTTGCACGTTCTTTAAATAATTATACCTTCGCTATTTATCGATATTTATCGATAAATAAAAAAACTCAAACTTGGCAAATCCCAAGCACGTCATTACAATTTCCTCATCTGACAAAATATTCAAAATCAACCTCTCGATGGGCCTCAAGTTTAGGCAGTCCCGTTGAGATATATTTTCCCACGTGCACCCATAGTAACGAAACACTCATCCAGCTTTTGGAATACGAGTAAGACATCTAGACAAAGCATCGCAACAAGGTGCATGTCTGGGTGACAGGAAATAGGATATATGTAAAATGAAACGATAATGGGTGGAATTATGATGATGGGCTACCAGATGTAATGCGCGCAATCCACTTGCTTATCATGACACCCACTATGGCTGAGAGCCTGTATATAGTGTGTATATATATATATATATATTCCTGACCCCAAAATCTATAGCGAGGTCTGACGCATTCCCTGCGTATGCCGGTACTTACAATTACACCTGGTCAGTGAATAGTTCAGCGAGGTGGATTATTAGATGTCGATTACTCGATCGAATCATCGGTAACAATGCAGGCGCGTTATTAATTAGCGGGCGATGAGAAATAGAGAAACACGCGAGTTCGACTGCACATGGAGGCTTTTCGTCCACATGATTAACTCGCTGCACATGATGACGTACATACGAAGCATATACAGAATTGCCTGGCGGGGAATTTCGATCATCCCAGAAGCATTTAGCGTCGGTAACAGCACCCAAGTACTTCAAATCTGTATACACACATCGAAGAATCAAAATCCGGAAATTCAATTGAAATTTTCCTCCCTCGAAGGCACCTGTACCCCTCTTACAATGTTCAATAGTACGAAATCCATACATGTGGCATGTATGAGCAGAAGTTGAAAATGCTGTTTGTGCGGGGCATTTGGCTTTTACACATTTTTGCTCTCCGACGTTGCGAGCACCGGACGCGCATTAACGCGCCCAATGTTGCGACTGGGCTTGCTTCAAGAGCGTGGAGAACGTAATATGCTTCAGCTTTGTGGTTCAAAGGCTAGGGCTGCGGCCCCACCAGCAAGTCCAAGTTTCATTCATCTACCCAAGGTAACATCGTTTCATGGCACCTCATGGCAAGCAAAAGTAGCAAAGTTTTCATCCAACAAAAGGAACGAGAAACGAATCGCGGTTGTATCAACGCGTACACCCACACACCCACACTCAGCAAAGTGCGTTCACAATTTTATCACACCAAGTAACTTTTCTACGGTTCGTTGCCGGAACACACACGTGAGTGGGCTTGTACGCAGGCGGATATTTTTTTAAACAACGAGTGCACGAAGATAAGGTATGTAGAGCCTCCGCTCTCACGTTCATTGTGTGCAAAACTGCGAGAAACGCAACGAGATACTCTGGTGTGAGGACATAGCGCGCAAAGATTCAATTTCAGCTGGTTCTCCTGTATTTGCCCGGCGTCGGTGGTCGCCGAAGCTTTTTCTCCGAGTGGAAAAGGACCGAAGAAACTCAGCGACGAGACAACACACGTGTGGCTATACGAAGACACAGGCACAATGTGCCACACGTACATCGGGACCGGGAGATGCCCCGGTAACAAGGGAACGAGGAAGAGGTCAGACTCGACTGAAGTTTTATCGAATCAACCACTTTACGGTAATTGTTTAGACTAATAAAAAAAAGACTCGTGGTATAGCCATGTGCAGCTGTAGAGCTCGGCAGTGTTACCGTCTCGGTGCAAGGGATAACAGATAAGGATGTACGTCAATGATTACGTGGCTGTGGAAAAGCTCTGCCGTATGAGGAAAGATGAGCTGCCATCGTCGTCGTTTTTTATTTTACGGATCTGAAATATTTGCATGGCAGTTGATTCCTTTTCTTTCGCGACGTATCTAATGTAAATTACCAAATCTTCACTGTACATGAAATTATGTGTCTGAGAATTATTAATCAAAATTCGTACAGTCCACTGCATAATTCCGGTCCATGCGTATCAAAAAACAATCCTCTGTGAACAATGTGACGGATCTATGTGTTGTTGCGCGAACCTGAAATATAATAAGAATAGAATCATTGGTGCTTTTGATCAGTAAGAAAAGCGATGAGGTGGGGGAGAAAGATGAAACAGAAGAGAGGCACGCACGTGTACGTCCCTTAAGCTGATTGCCACTGAATCGAAACACAATTTGGGTGTAGTCGCTCTATTAAGTCATGTATTTATATATATATACACAGCAGATGTGTAGGCTACGATAGAGATGCACGTAGATATACTAGTGCACAGCACTCACACGAGTATAATCCACCCCTTTAGTTAGCTCGCCGTGCCTGGTGCGGCACGTGGTTGCTGGCTCGGTTCATCGCTCGCTTGATCAAGTTTGTCTCGATTGTCCATGCGTAAGGGTATTAGTAGACGCTATATATCCATCTTCGGGTATCCATCTAGTCACTCACTTTACGTACCAGGTCATTTGCTTAATGCAAGCTTGCCGAAAGGTGATTAACTTTGTCAATTGGTAAACCTCATCGGTATACTGTATTTGGCTTGTTTTTGTTGATTAGATAATGAAATTAGGTTTTTAAAATATTTGTAGAATATTGCTGAATCGGCTTGATTACTGTTCATTGCGAGTTAGGCTTCGTTGAGGTTTGATAGTTTTTCAATTGACAATGTAATCATTGTCGGTTTTGTGTGGATTTGAGGCAGTATTGTTGTCTAGAAATTTGGAAAGGTATTTTATTTAGATTATTTGCTTATTCTGTGGGCCTAACTGAATAGGGGAAGGGGGCCCAAAGCGAGCACCCGGCCTAAAGCGGGCATCCTCTATAAGACTAACGTTTTCAAACTTACCGCGGTTTCGCGACGCGGGGACGTTGCCCCCGTCCAGTCCAACCTGCCGCAGTCGTGAAGCTCAAATGCGGCCAACCGCAAAGCTCGTATGGCAAAAAAAACAAACTTCCACGGGTTTTGATTTAAAAAAACCAACGTATGTACATCGTGTTTTGTCTATTTGTGAGTAAAATGGATCAATACTAAAATGTGACTATTGTTTTATGTCTATTTCATTTTGTTTTATTCATATTTGCTTAAATGTATTCCAATCATTTGTTGGTCAGGTTTGATGAAAACGTCAAGTGACGCAAAAGGGCCAAGCGGGCAGGGTAGAGTGAGCACGTGCGCGCTATGCTCAGTACAAAAGATGGCTATGTGAAATGAAGTTGATACTTCATTTAAATAATTTCTCTAGTTATTTATCTTTAGTGTAGGAAATTGAGCACGTGCCCGCTATGATCCAATGACAGATGACTATGTGGAATTAAGATGATAATGGAAGATAGATGACTATGTGCTTTTATTTCAACCATTTTCTCATATATTTGTCTATGTAGGAAGTGACCAAAAACTATGTTTTTTACATGTTTGAAAGTGATATTGTTACCTTCTTATAGCAATATGCACTATTATTTTCAGATGGTAAATAAATATAAAAGAAAGAGATAACAATCTTCTTGGGATGAGAGCCTGAAGATGGATTTGAAAACTACGAAAAAGCCAAAAAAGTAAAAAAAAAGAAACAAACTACAGACAAGGAAAATTAGGTGTGCATTATAAGCAACGAACCATATGTAGATCCTCTCACCGAATACTAGATTCATTGCAATGACTGTCAAATGTGGGCTCATGATGCATGCACTGCTTACCCTGGTGTTGGATCACTTTACTGTTATAATTGCCAAAAAAATAAAGTTTACCGACTGTTAAGAAAAAACGTTAAGTTTTTGTTCTTTTATGATAATAATAATGATTTGTCTGCAATAAAGTATGTGGGTACATTCATAGTTTTTCTTCCCGGTGATTCCCTATTTTCTTCTTATTTATGCCTAATCTCAGGAAAAAGTGCAGGATGCTCGCTTCATCCTCTACGTGCCCGCTTTGCCCAGAAGCCGTGTCCGCTTTAGGCTACCCCCTGGGCAAAGCGGGCTTTGCTTAAAGTTTTCAAATTGGATTCATTATTTGTATTTTTTAAGATTTACTGGAAATACGTGAATGTTAAACTACGTTAAATTTAGCGCCCGACAGCAAACATAATTGTTTGAATCCGCGATGACACGAATTAAATATGACCACATCGACAGTAACGAATGATGTTATGAATAAAAACATTTTCGGCCTCAACCAAGCAATAGAATTTCACAAAATTTCGCACAATCGAAAACAACACAAACCTGATGACGTGGGGGTGCAATTGACCCGAATGAATCCCCGTCAATAATGCAACAGATAATTTGCAAAGATAGATTTTAAGGGCATACTTTTTGCTTCGATTTTTATTTTTATCCTTCTCGCTTTATCGCCCTCTTTCTTTTTCCCTCCGTGGAACCCATTCGCGAGGTTATACCCATCGTTATCCGGTACTTCTTCCCCTGCTCCCTTAAAATGTAAACCGCGTGACATAACTAACTACTCGAGAGCTGCGACGCGAAGCAAGCGACCCTCGAAGGGTGCTTCTCTGTTCACACGTATAGAGAGAGGGAGAAAGAGAGAGAGAGAGAGAGAGAGAGAGAGAGAGAGAGAGAGAGAGAGAGAGAGAAGGATTGAGTAAGGGGGGGAGCAATTACAGTGGTAGAGGGTGAAGTGGCACGAGGGAAACTTCAAGGAGAACTTGTGTGTATTATACCATCATCAACATTCCGCTATCTCTCGCTATTTATATATATATATATATATATTCATCTTGCGTCACCTTCCATCACTCGTACATTCTCCTCCACCTCTGTACAAAGACATATACGTATCCACTCGACTCTCGGTGTCGGCCCAACCACATGCACTTACATCTCGGAACACCGCTAAAAATGCACTTGCATGACTTCACGTTTTATTTCCGTCATCGCTCACACGCTGAAGAGTTCCCGCGCAATTCCAAGCACGACCCGAACGCGGATGTTTTCTATTCGAAGCGGAAATGTCACCGATTGAATGCATTTTTAGGGGCACCGCGGGTTCGCCCTAGAACACCTTCGAGACGTGCCGACGTGACTCTCTCGTATCCTTCCGCATACAGAGCTTTGCGATTCGAGAAATTTTCAAATTTATGAGTCAGGGACGTGCGAATATTCCCTCGACACCCTAGTCTCGCGTTCTTCAGCTTCTCCAAGTCCAACTATCGGAGTGATTTTTGAAGTCAAACTCAAATTTTCATTGTGCAACTTGACGATACGGCTTGTTACGCGTGCACCCAGAAATTCATCTTGGCTTCTGGGTATCAACATAGGTATGGTGGAAAGTGACGCTGACGAAGGTGAGAGAGGAAACTCGAGTCCCAAGGGTCCTGCGGAGCCTACCGCGTGCCGGCATTCGCGGGTGAATAATTTTCCGCAGAGATTCCCGCTTGCGCTGAGCTCTATCGCTCTGTACATGTATACGGGATACATATGAGACGACGAATGCATGGAAGCCCAGAGGGGCCAGTGACAGCGGGAGAGAGAGATAGAGAGAGAGAGAGAGAGAGAGAGAGAGAGAGAGAGAGAGAGAGAGAGAGAGGGAGGGAGAGAGAGGGAGAGATGGGAGGAGAAGGTAAAGAGGGCAGCGAGGTCCTTGTTGGCAAGGATAAGAGGGAGAGAGTTAGAGTTCTGCTTCTCCAACTGTTACCTTCACTCAACCTTGTGTTTCTGCACTTGGGGCCAAAGCTCCCATCGCCGAGAGTAGTAGAAAGCGATCCAGCAGCGATAGCAAATACGACGAGAGTTTGCACACGGGACAATGGCCAAACACGTACACCTACGAGAAAGTTCATATGCCCGGACAGGATATTTCACCGGACACTCGAAAATACTATAACTGTGATGCACAAATTTAACGTGCTGCTACTCGTTCCTGCCGAATTGAATACCTTGAATGTATGCAAGGAATAAATAAAACAAATCCAACAAAAATGTGAGGCAATTAAGGCGCAATTTCGATGCCGCAATTAATGGGATTAAGGGGCAATTTCAATGATACACTCGTTTCATTTTCGGGCCTAGAGTCCCAATCGATATTGCCAAATTCCGGATTTTTTTTCTGGGAAACGGTTGGTGAAAAAGACACGCATTTTTTAAAATATATGTACAACATTACATATATTGAGAGACTGAAAAAAATAGAGAAAAACAACAAAAACTTAGCCGCTGGCTGTTTCAAAGGCGGTGGACATGATATCTCGAAAACCACTCGATGGGTTGTTTCCAAATTCACAGAATATACGACGAGAAACATTTAAAAGTCGTTGGCGATCTCACTTTTTCAACACCGATCTTCATTTCTTAATAGTTACGCAAGAGTGACAACTTTATTCGTACGTTTCATATGCACGAAGTTCAATTCGTCGCCACTTTGTTAAAAAAATTATTTACAAAATCGACAATCGTCAACGACTCGTATTTATTGTTCATTTGAATAATCCGTTTGGTTTTAAGAATTCAGTTGGACAGCTTAAGCTGGAGAGTGTCCACCACCAAGCCAATTTTTTGGTGATTTTTTAAAAAACTTTTAATCGATGTACACTACCTGTCAAAAGTTTCCGGACACGTCAGTTAATCGCAAAACTTTCGATCACTTTTGATAATCGCAAAATTGTATTAGAATAATATAATTAATTGTACAGAGCTGTATAATATCTTCGTAAAATTGTAAATGAGGTAAGCTATATTATACTAACATTGTTTGGCAATTATCCTGTGATCGAAAATTTTGCGATTAACTGAAGTACCCGGAAACTTTCGGCCGGTTGTGTACCTTTGTGTTGAACAAATGTCGTTTTTTTCATTTACCATTTCCCAGAAAAAAATTGAAATTTGGCAATTTTTTCGGGCCTCTAGATAGATGTGGTCCCTTAAATATCAAACTAGGGAGACTGATCATTGAAACAATTCGAAGTTCGACAATATTTCAGCAATTTACGAGAGGATGCATCCCTACCTCCTCAATGTAACAAGAAGGATGTCACTTTTGGAGAAGCACTGGATTCATTACCGCCCAATCGAATGGATATAAAACGCGACCTACCGGTCGTAGACGGTTCAATTTCTATGTGTGTCTTTTTTCGTGCATGTATATATATATATATGTATCATAACCCGCATTGAAATTCGATAAGGGTAAATAGGGGACACAAAGTTAACGACTCAAGTTTTCCTCACACTAGGTCCATTCAGGAAATCCTGAATGTTGTCCGCGCTACTCTGCACGCCTATTTTACTCATTTCTCTCGCTCCTTACTGTCCCCTTTGTCAGCACGTTACTCGAGGCGTCTCATTCGTCTCACATGGTACTTTTATTTGTCTGCCTTCTACAACTCTAAGACTCTTAAGGAAGCTTTCCAGTGTGACAGCCCGAAAAATCGCTGTTTTTCGCGATTTTTTTTTTTAAAGAAAAAATAATCTAATCGGTCTGGTTTTTTTTTGTATATTAATTGGGTATTGAAGAATACAAAACAATTTTTTAAAGATCGATTTATTTATTAATTAATATCTATAAAAATGATGAAACAATTGTTGCAGAAAATGCACTTGGATGTGGTGTCCACGTTGGGGGTCACAATTTTGATCTGAAACAAAAAACACAAAAAGATTATTGATCGGTATATAATTGGCTTTCGTGCTATGGAGGCTTTTTTTTTTTGCAAAAATGGCGCCGGTTTGAACAAAAAGTATCGATTTTAGCATTTTTTTTGGCAGTTTTTTTTACAAAAAAATAGGAAGATGTCAAAAAAAAAAAAAAAGCTTCCATAGCACGATAAACAATGCCGTTAAGAATATTGTGTAAAAAATTCAACTCGATAGCTTTAAAACTCTGCCCTCCAAGTTGGACACCGTTTTGAAAAATACTGTTTCGAGAAAAACGCGTTCAAAGTTTCGCTGTAGCTGTAGCGCTCCGTTGCCTTCTTCCAAGAAATGCTGTACAGTAACCGAAATAATCTGAATATCGGCATGAAAATTTCAGGGAATATTCGGAAGAGTGTATACTATTCGATAAAGCAAAAAAAAAAAAATCGATTTTTTGAAAATTTCACACTGGAAAGCTCCCTTAACGGGCACATAAATAGTCAACTCGATGATTAAAACGATAGTTGAAGAAAGTAATCAAAAGACCTTGTATTTTTATTTTTTTTCAAACAAAACCTGTTCGGATTTTAAACGTGGCTGCATTTTTTTCACTTGACCGGGTTTTTTAATAATCTACAGTGGTTTTTTTGGTTTTGATTATACCTATTAATGTAATCCGTGCGGAATATCAGTAGAACAAATCGATGACAAATCGCAATGAGAAACGTGGGTAGAGATTTTCCAACGCCAGTTCCACGTATGCCGGAAATTTCTGCCAGGGGCGTTTCGAACTGTACCGACCGTGGTAATTGCTCTCTTCCTATGTCGGCGTCGAGGGGTCGATGTTCGATCGGTCACGGCCTGTCGAGTCGCCCTTTCTGCACCACCTACTTCTCCTTCCACCTCTTTACCATCTATATCCGTGGGTCCTTGCCAGGGTGATTTTACGATGAACTATATAGCCGATTTTACGATTCCATGCGGAGGCCAAATCAATCGGTCGTTTCGTCAAAAGTCTTGAATTGCGTGTGGAGCATCAGCGAGTGATGCGAGTGATGACGCGATCGTTATGCATCACCGAAAAAGCTCCGATCTCGGCGTCACGCGGCCATCGTCATTGAACATCGTTTCAAATACCTACCCATTTAGATTCGCCCCTCCCTCCCCAGCCGACCAAACCATTACTTCGACTCGATACAACCTCAACCTGATCCTGCCGATATTTTGCCCGTACGCATTTGCAAAAGCAGCATTTTTTAACACTTTTATTAACAACGCTGTCGGGCTATCAGTGGAATGTGAGAAACGCAGGGAACGTTGAAAATGTCCTATTTGAAAGACTAACCCTCATCGTAAGAAGAATAAGAATTCGACAAGCGAAGCTAACACCACCAGATCCAATCATCATTTTTCTTCGTTTCTCCGTCTCTTTGTGTACGGTATTCCCAGAAACGGCACCCTGAGCCCTGTCATCAAGTAAGGCGTCCTAACAGAGAAAAAACCTTGACAGCAATCACGAGGAATCCGTGAGGAACGGCCACCCATGAATCACTGCAATTCTCAATACGAACTTGGAACCGATCCAGCGGAGCAAGCTCCATCCACCTGTCAATGTTTCACGCCGCCCTTCTCGCGAATCGAGCATTATTCCATAACGATTCCAGGGTTCGTATGCAATGCAGCTTCAGTATCGACCAACGGGAAAAAACACCGCGCAAGCTTTTCGAAAGCGCAGGGCAAATGCAACACAAAGTTTGTACAAAACCTACCAGTTATAAAACGTACACACGTGTTATACGCTCGCAGAAACAATCAATTAATAATTATTCATCGCGGGGTAGCTGTGTATGCACTCGTGTCCTGCGTATGCACTCGTCGTACGTACGTAATGAAAAAAGAAAGGATGACATACACGTGTACGTGTGAGAAAGAATGGATCCAGAAGGTGATGAAAAAGTGCTCCTCACACATGTAGCCCTGTAAAATAATATAACGGCAACAAGCTCTCCGGAGCAGTGAATCCAATATGGTGGAAAGGGAAACGGCAGTATAGTTTCGCAAACACGAATGAAAGAGGGAAGGGGCATCGGGTATGGTTCTTCCTACGCATACCATATTTATTCGTTTGTACAAACCCTTGCACACACGTGATACACACACCCACACGTATACAGGTGCACATATACAAATGGATAAATCGAACAGTTGACGGTATTCACAGCATGAAACGCCGGTATCGTTCAGCTCTTGTAGCCACGTCGCAACGCCGTTGCATCGTTCACTCGACTGTGCTCTGTATCGCAAACCATACCATACCGATCCGAGACCGCGGATAGCCTCCGCGTTTCCTGGGAGATATACCGCACGAGCGGATTATATGCGATTCCGCCCCTTTTAGCATCGAAAAGGGTATAACGCGTATATACACAAGCCGACAACGGGGCGTCGGGGGTTTCCCCGAGTGTGCAACTAACACATGACATACACTTGGGGGACTTGACGTGCCGAACGGTGCATGAAGTGCAAATCACCCATGCCCGTGTACTTCCTTTTGCCCTCTCTGTTTTGTGTACGTCCCCCGTTCGACGTTTCAATGTCAAGCCGTATTTTCCTTTTTTTTCCCGCTGCGTTTGTTTTGTTTACGAGGCTGCTTGTTTTGTGCCGATAACGATCGGCGTGGGACACCAAAAGGGCCCATTGCAATCGTGACAAATGAATTGGCCAAGCGCGGAGATTGCCGGCTCACACGCTGACCACGCTATGCTCAGATGCTCGCAACGTACGTGAGGCTTGACGAGGATCGCGAAGGATTATACTTACGGCGTAGATGTCGAGGACCGATGTGTACGGCACGGAATCGGCAATCGGTTCACCGCCGAACAGCTTCATCGTGTCATCAATGTGGGGCAACGGGCTTGACGGTATGGCAGATGATCATCATGAGGTTGCGTATGAGCGAGGGAACCACCCACGAGTGATGGTACACTAATACACTTACCGTAACCATTGCCGTATAAAACGCGTTACGTATACGGCCGCAACTAAACGGGATCGGTGATTGATCCATCAAAGTTCCAGGACAAAGGCTCAACGTGCTCCACTAAAGCTCCCAAAGACACGCTGGAGTACCGTGTATGAGAGTAGGCGCGATGGTATACGGGGGGTTGGCAAGTATGACGGAAGTTGACGGAAGGGTAGGATGAGGTGAAACCCGGTGGAAGAAAGAGGTATGACGTGTAAACTTAAAGCCAAGGCACAAAGAGACTTTTTCCACCCTCACTTGAGAATCGAGACCGAACTTACATGATGACGTATACGGGCGAATCTAAAGGCTTAGCCGCAGGTTCGATCGACTTCACAAGACACATACACCCAGGCGCATGCCTGTGCAAACTTCTCGCACGTAGTTTCAGCGTTGCGTCCCGTGCAACGTGGCAAAATACATAGTAGACGGATGCCTTTCGAAGCTTTACTCACTTTCAACCTGCACCCTCGGGTACTCGCTGCCACTGCTCTGTCGCAAGCCGTGCCGGCTATTGTATTTGATCCCTTTCTCGCGTAACAAGTTTTTCGAGAACCCTCACCGATCCCGTCCATTGGGCAAGAAGGCAGAAATGAGAACAAATTCTTTTCCCCAGAATACCGGACACTCGAGAGGTCCGGAGCCCTTAAACTTTTTGAGAGACAGGAAGAAGAGCAAGCTTGAAGAGGGAAGCGAAAAATCGATTAAGCTAACTTGGCCTGGTTACCTACCGAGATGTCGGCCTGTCTTTGAGGCACTTTATTACGAGACTCATCCTCCCACAACCGGTATACAGATGTAGATGTATGCATTCAGCGACGTACACTTTCATCTTTCCCTCACGGGTTTTTTTTTCTTTACACAGATCTCTCATCGGGTCTCTTTAACGCCACTCCACTGTATGTACCTCTACTCGACTCGTCTCTTGATGACACCTGCCTCGTACGTTCGACATTCTTTTCAACGACGGTCGATAAAGCAGAGAAATGGGCTTTTTATCTCAACGCTATTGTACGTATTCAACGTTGTATAACATACCCTTACTATCCTCTATCATTGTCCACTTTTTTATTCTCGTTTGCTCGATCTTTTGTCCATTTTTCCCTTCAATGCTTATTCCTTCTACAATGCTTGTTATTTAAAGTCCCTGAGCAATTCTCCCTACATACGGCCAACTCTCTGCAAACTTGTCAACATCGTTTATCGCGCTACGTTTCAATCTTGATGCGCATCGAGTTTGAGTTTAGGAGGTTTGAAAATCGACGTGCGTTTTGGTGCTTATAACGAGGCCACGAATAAATGTAAAACTTCATGCTTTTTAAGGGCATTCGTTGTAACATCATAAAATACGGAAAATTGAGATTTATTCCCAGGTTTAATATCGACGCTTCAACGCGACGACGCGAACGAGATCCAATCCGGTTTTAGTATATCTCAAAAATCAATGGAGATATCAACTTGAAATTTATACAGGAATTCTGCAACACTATGAGACGTCCATTTTACCTGACATCTGATTGAAAAAAGCGTATTTACAATTTTATGATCACAAATAACTGGAATATTTCAATAATGTTCTTTATCTGAACGCCATTTTGTTGATATCGTTCTTGTTTTTTTATTTTTCAGGTATAATCGTCGATTGTTGGAGGGAAGCTGAAGACGAAAAATCCCTAGGACTCCCTAGGAAAGACGAAGAATCCCTTGGAAGACGAATCTCTGTGATTGACCAAAATCTTCATTGATCCGTTTGAAACGGTAAAATCGAATTTGACATAATTTCTTAACGCCAATATTATTCCAGAAAATATAAAGAATTTTTATTATTTTACAATGTTATAATAAATATCCTTGAAAAGAAAAAAGTTTTATATTTTCCGCGGCCTTGGTATAAACAAATGAACGCGATTGAATTTTTCGAATTTCGAACCACCTAGTCACCTTGAAACTAGGCGTTTTATTGAATGTTTAAGTTTTATTAAGAGATAACACCACTCTAGCGACAGGAAATAAGGCCTAACTTTGACAACTTATTTTGGGAGTATGAAAAAAGGAATAGCATTTCTTTTGAGAGGGTTTATGTAACACATATTGCAGTATTAAAAAAAATTGTATTATAATTTTCATGCAAAATGGCGGTGACAGAGCTCATCTTGAAAAACGTGTTTTTTAAAAATAGCTTTACGGGCGGACGGTTTTCTCGTAAAGTATAAGACCTGGAACAAAACCAAAAAAATTATAATCTATACATTATTAGCTATGGGACTACGGAGGGATTTTTTTTATCAAATTTTGAAAAAATGGCGCACTTTGATAGAAAATAAATCGATTTTTGCTCAAAAATAAGCAGTAAATTGTTTATAAGAAAAAGTTTACACTTAATTTAAAAAAACGGCCACGTACTCCCATAGAGAATGTAATTGTGGAGCTACTATCAACATTTTAAATCGATCCATGCAAAGGTGCTCGAGTAATCCGCCCTCCCAATTGGAAAAATGTGGTTTCGAGAAAAACGCGTTTAAAGTTGTACGAGCACATAAATGCTTGAAATTTTTGTTTACCTTTAATCTGCGATGCCTGCACCATACCTTTGTCCAATTGCACATTGTTTTTATGACCCCAACGTATTTTCTAAGCCAAAAGAAAAAACGTTTTTTCCAAAATCCGATAGAGTGGTGTTATGCCTTAACTTTATCATGATTTTTTCATGAACCCCGGTATTGGTGCCTTTTTAAGCCAATTTAATGAAGCCTGTTAAAACATACGTCAATATAATCTCAACGGGCGAAAATGGTTTAGAGTTTCGTGGAATCTCCAGCACAGAGGGAAGTCCCATCTGTGTGTAATCCCTAATGATGAATTATAATCTCTCCTAGATTTAGATGCTCCACCCCTTGATCAAATTGCGGTCCACAATTGATCCATGAATACGAAAATTCGGACTGGTCCAAGCCAAGATTAAGAAATGAAGACTGGAGATCTGAGAGAAAAAATAATGGCACATCGAGAGTTCAAGAAATATCATCGTCCAGAAATTTGAGATTTTCTGAGTACAAATAGATCAGAGCCGAGAATGTTCCCTATTTTTCTTTCCATCTCTCTCACTTTTTTCTCCCTCCACATACCTTCCTTTGACTGTCCATTTATCTATCGCTCTCTCTCTCCCTTTATTCTAATGATAGAGCCTTTATAGTTTTAATCTCCCAATATACTGAATATAGACTGATTGCATCTGCGCCCTCGATCCATTAAAGCACCCCCCCCCCTTCCCCTCGATGTCTTTCTCGCCGGCGGCATTTTCGCTTTACCAACGAACGCATCGTTTCATTTCGTTCAATCCGTCGAATTACGATTGCTCGTTTCCATTATACCAGAGTGAGCGTAACCCCTCGGTCATTCCGACCATGCGCCCTTTTCCCATATTGCATATGATTTCCATTTTCGAGGTCTCGGGGCAGCAACGGCAAAACGGCCACAGGGCAATTTGCAAACGGTTCGTCCAGCTCGACAGTGAATTTCGCGTGTTTTTCCATACATGTCGCATAACGGAGCGGAGCTCGGTACGCGATATCCGCTATGCATGGATTTCGATTTGGGTTCTCCCGTTCATGTTCCCGGTCCGTCAACCGGAGAAAGGTAGCTGAAACATGAGAGAGAGAGGTCTCCATATATCTGAAAAGAAGAATCGTATATATGCGACTAAAAAGGGTGTCTCAAAATGTCCTGACATTTTAAATTGCGCGCCTTTTTTGTTGTGGCGAATATAGAGTACTAATCTTTGACAACTGGCTTAAGGAAGTATTGAGATTTAGTCATGGAAAATTACACGATCGAACGACCCATAGAAACGGTTGTTTGCTATATTGTTTCTGCATAGTTATTGCGAAGTTTCATGTTCGTGTTATCTTGAGCCGCGGCGATGTGAATCGGTCACCAAGATCGTGCGATTTGACGTCATTGGACTTCTTTCTTTGGGTTTTTCTAAAAGAAAAAGGGTATGCCAATGATCCACAGACCATTCCGGAGCTCGAGGAAGCAAATTGGACGCATCATTAATGCAATTAGTCCGCAATTATACCGAAGTGTTATAGAACATTTCGTCAAAAGAGTGAACTGTGTTCCACACATAACCTCCATATTTCTACCTTATATTGATATAAAAACACTCGTAATTTTCAAATAAATAATACGTTTTATTAATCAATTTGAATATCAGGTCACTTTGCGGCACCCTGTAAATACAGTATGTGGGAAAAAATCCACACTCGCGCCTGGGACACAAGCTAAACATTTCCGCGTTCGAGATTTATTCCAGGTCGGACAATTAGCGGGATATTTATGTGGCCCAACGGCACGCACGCTATAGTGACGCATCGACCGACCAACACACAGCTCTGCTTTGTTCGTGTGCTACCCCGGAACAGAGAAAACTTGTCAGGCACAGGACGAGGGAGAGCTAGCCTCCTCAACCTCCTCTCGCCCTACGACAGAGAAAGAAAGGGAGGGAGCAAGAGAGAGAGAGAGAGAGAGAGAGAGAGAGAGAGAGAGTGGGAGAGAGAGAGGGACAGAGAGAGATTCATCCAAGCATGCTTTCCACAGCTAACTACAATCCACCTGTACTAACGATGACCGTCGTTACCCTACCAACGAAGTCCCGTCAACATGACATTTATAGTTTAGTTTCGTGCTAGTTAGAAGGATAGACTCACAAATGTTCAAGCTGTTGCCTTATTCTTTGCTCGTCGACACACCTCGTACATCAGAATAACATCAACAATAAAGCTGCGGTCCGATTGACGTTAATCGTAGCCTTGTGAGGGTCGAGTAAAACCTGTTCCTGTGCCACTTTTTTGAGACAGACCAATTCATTATCCAAACGAATGGTTTTTCTATTCTGAACAAGTTGGGGTCTAGTGGGAGTTTGCGCTTTCCGGTGTGAGTTCCAAGAGAAGAAACCGTGTAACGAAAGATTTTACTTTGTGACAGAGTCTTCCTGTATTTTCATTTGTGAAAGGAGAACCTTGGAATGATCGGAAGACGTATGAGGGAGTGGGTAACTCTGGACAATCTACCGATTCCCGATCATTTGAAGGCAAGAAACTTTATTGTTCATATAACCCTGTTGTCGAAAACCTTCAGTGCAGCAATTTCCATAACTGATGCGGCTGAGTCAAAAAGTATCCTGAGATACAATTTCCATGCATCTAGAAAAAATTTCAAACTGTTGGTACTCGAGACGTATAGTTGCTCGGTTGAGTTACTCGTTATTCCATGACGGTTTGAACAAATTAAATCTGAACATTAAGGGGACGGTTCAAGAGGCTATATCTACCTAGGTGGATGAAAAAATATCATTTGCCTACAATATTTTTGTTTGATTGTATTATCGGGTACGGTTCCGAAAGCCCCCTTCCCACTCCGATCGAACTGAAATTTTGCACAAACCTTCGTTTTAATATTTTAAGACAACCCCTAAAGGGATTTTTGCCAACGCGCAATAGTTTTTGGGCTTGGGTTTGTTTTCGTATTTTTGTTTGGACAAAACGAAGCGCGCGATCACATATATAGATATGAACGGACGGGTAGCAGATATAGATATAGTCGACGCGCGTTAAAACAAACTTTAAAATTCAATATCTCGAAAACTATTGCGAGTCGCTTAAAATTCCTTTAGGCGATGTCTTAAAATATTAAAGGGAAGGTTTATGTAAAATTTTACCTCGTTCGGTGGGGCGGGGGGAGGGGGAGGGGGGGGGCAGGCTTCGGTACCTTACTCTAAAAAAAAACTCAAACATTCAATATCTCGAAAACTATTGTGAGTCGCCCAAAATCCTTTTCGGGGTTTTGTTAAAATATTGAAGAAAGGTTTGTAGAAAATTTCAGCTCGATCAGGGGGGGGGGGCTTTTCGGAACCTTATCCGTATCATCTTTTAGCCCTGAAAATAGTATTGAAATATTCCTAAAATTGCATGAGCTACAGCTTCTAACAGTCGGCCGGCCGGGCGAGTGGTAGCAGGACCATACTTCAAACTTTAAACGCCTTTTTCTCGAAACACTGTTTTCAAAGTCGGTGGACATAGTATCTCGAAAACCACTAGATGGATTGTTTCCAAATTTACAGGAGATACGATGAAAAACATTTAAAGGTCGGTGACAATCGCACTTTTTCAAAACCGTTTGTCATTTTTTTTAAGTTACGTAAAAATGACGACTTCTTTTCGTGGATTTTGTATGCTCGAGTTTCAATTCGTCACGACGGTGTTTTGGTTGTTTTTTCTCTATTATTTGGCGATTTTTTTAGAGGCTCTCAATAGATGTAGCGTCGTTTTACAAATAATGCATTTATTTTTCAGCAACGATTTCCCAGAGGAAAAGTATTCGGAATTTGGCCATTTGTTCAGACCTTTAGGTAGATATACCCCCTGAAGGTTGTTGCTTAAAAATTTTGGGGCAAAAAGTTATTAATGAAAATCTTACTAACCATCATGGCATACTTTCTGAATAAACTGGCATAAGCAGAACGGAGGTTTCCGCACTCGTTTATTAAATATTAAATTTTAAAGATCACATCAATCTCCACTTGATCGCATTGGTTGTACGGGGCACTGTCATTACCATTTAAGTTTCTGGCGTATACCTTCCACATTTATAAAGAAAGTGACCCGAAAAAAAACGAGTATCGCGTACAGAATAGTGTACAGAACAATATTACCGAAAAAATAGACAGGTTACCGATTTAATTAATGAAAATGTACGAAAAATATGCGAGCAGTGTACGAAAAAGTGAGGCTTGTTGAGGCGTATGTATTAAAATGTGGCAGCTTGGGAACTATGGGAATAGCAGAACCAATCGAAAACCTCGCGCACCACTTTCAAATACGTTAAAGTCAAATGCGACTAACGGGAACTTATTCATTTATTTATTATGATGTATTCCCTTTTTTCTAGCTTCGGTGAGCATAGTATGATACTTGTGGGCACGAGCACTGACAAATTGTCTTTTCCATCAGAAACTTTGCGGCGCACTGACTTTTTTTCTGAATCATTTGTTGCCTCGTTTTAATCTGACATAACCTGTAAAAACGCGCGTAACACGGCTTGACCTGTGACAGTCACTGCTGTCAACCTAACAGCCTCTAATTACGAGAGAACGGTGCGACATTACCAAAGCTCGTGTCTATTTGAATAGAATTTGTATACACCGAAAATTAATTTTCTGTTAATCTTAAGTCCTTAATTAACATATATGTAAATAATAATAACGATTATCCACCGTACACTTGAACATTTTCGCGCTATCCATTCGTACACATCATAAAAATGTTGCTACAATAACTTGACATCGTTGATGTCACTCAATGTATCAGCATAGGAACATCGTTTTTCCTCACCCCTACAAATATGATTCAGGAACAACCTTAAGGAAATTTGGAGAAAGACAAGTGAGGATGACGCTCAAAAAATGAAATTCAACCATGCTCCTTTGTCTCTCATACCCATGCGTGAACATTGTTTTCATCTGGCGATATTCGTTTATCGTTGAGTCTCGGAGAACAATGGCGGATTTGCAGTGTGCCCGAGGGGCCATCGCGAATCCATTGCCGTGGCCGAATATTTCTGGGGCATTAAGTCCATTGTAACGTGTGTGCGGTACATTGGAGGGATAGTTTTCTCTGAATGGGTAACAACGAGCTACAACGTCATCCTTCAATCCTATTGCTCTGTCAGGGTTGAATGCTACACCCTCTCTTCCTCCCACCCTCTCTCGCTCCTCTTTTCTCCCCCTGTGCCACTCGTGGCTCCTATCGCACTCGTCTCATTCTGCGTTTATGGTACGGTCATCTATAAATGTTCCGCACAGGCCAACAGTCGCGAGTAAGGAGAAATTGAGTATATCCTGTACTATCCAGTACATAGCATTCGGTAAAGGGGTGACGGTGTATTGCTCAAAGTATTGCCACACACTGTACGTAATAGGTAGTAAAATGCTGTCAATGTACGCGTTTGTAATAAATAGATACACATTTATATACACACATATATGCATCAACGTATTTGATGATGTGAGCCATTTATTATGAGCGCAAGTAAGTTTTGAGGGATTCAAAAGAGAGGGTGGTAAACCCGACGCACACTGTTCCACTAAAATAGGTGTAAGTTCGTCAATTTTTGGAATTTCGACGTCCAATTGGTCTTAAAATATTCTTGAAAGTCCACACTATAACATTGTCAACTGCCACTAGCCTATCCACTGCTATAGTACAATCTCAACGAAACGCCCCTCTCGGTTGACCAGTTCCCGGGCAAAGTGAACTCAAGATATTAATTTACGGAAATTGTATCGCCCGACACCGTATTGCTGCATATTGATACATGGTGAAGGACTGTAATACAGCATTGCCTCGGCCATTATCACGCTCACTAGCCCTCAATCGTGTACAAACGGAACTCAGCAGGTACTCTTCCGCTTGACGGTTTATCGGGCCTGATGCTCCAAGTACCAATATGGGAAAGCGTTGCAAACGGCCGGAGGAGACGAGAATCTCGTAATCAATATACGCTTAAGGCGTATGTTAATTACATTTGGTATGATCGGAAATGCGAGAATTACGGATACTATGATGATACCGCTCTCCTATGCAGCGGAAAACGCCTCAATTATTGAAATGTGTCGATAGATTGTGTAAATACGTGGCATTCCTTGTAGGCCGTCAGAATCCAGGAACGTCATATGCTGCATCAATGACATATTTCCGAACACTCATAACTCAGAAAGTGCATCTAGCTATCTTCCAATTGAATTTTAAAAAAACACCATCAGCCAAATGTTCATAAATTAAACGGATAGGGTATTTCCCAACGTTCGAAAAATTATTTATCAAGAGTAACATTGTCAATATAAGAAGAGTAACATGGTAGAGTAACTTATTGACATGTAAGTAAAAAATCATTGAAGATAATGCCTTCTATGTTGAAATTTATAGACATTTGGCCGATTCCGTTTTCCACTCAATATACGCCATCAGTGCGATCTGTTAATAGTACAATTTGTTTGGATGCTAACTTTGTAAGTCCCAATCTTTTCCCAACTACGGGAAGTCGAGGCAAGATAACGCTAAGGTCATGTTTAAATAAAACAATAGGGATTCTCCGTCAATTCAGTCACTTTTTTCGACCATCGCAGATCTGCCACATAATTGGTTATATCAAAGTACTACTAAAAGGCATTCCATGCGATTTTTTCAGATTTTCTAATTCAACGTTTCAGAAAATGCCGTTCTTTTTCCAAATGAATATATCTCGGAAACTAGAAGTAAGTGAAAAAAAATGTCTGTACATAAAAGTTGTAGTTTTGTGTTAGCTGGCGAGCGGACGACTTGAAATAATTTTTATGTTCCAGTAACGGTGATTTTTTACCAAAAAAGGGGGAAATTATTTTTTTATTCAAAAACCGCCGTTTTTTTTGCTCAAAAAATTACAGTCTTCCAGTATGTCTGACGATATCGCAAAAAAATCGCCAGCATGGCACGGGGCGAGGTTCCGGTATAAAAAAATGAATTTGTGTGGTTTTATTTTTTTTTTACCCTGGAAACCTCGACCCGTGCCACTCTGGCGAGGAGAGGTTGATGCAATGCAATTTTCTGTATGGTGACATTTCGGGAATACAACATTGCTGGGCGATGACTATTCTGAATAATAAATCATTTTTGGAATATGACGTTTCTGGAGTCTGACAGCCGCATGCTTTGCATCTGTTTATCGTCAATCCTTCGGTCAAATACTATATTTTTACATCTAGAAAAAGCGCTAATATTTTCAGAAAGGTCGATGCGGTAGTTTGTGACATATTTTGTTGACCGACTTTGAAAACGGACTCTCGAAAAAAAAGGCTTCAACATAACAGTCTATAAATCTGTCAAATTCCATACGTCCACCTAGACATTGTCAGGGAACACTTATGAGATGATAAGCTGCCAGACTATATTGGTTGTTGAAAAAAGTGATTCTTCGACTTTTACAACTAGGCAAAACCGCTCTGAAAAAAAATCATTTACATGGCGCCATGGTGCTGCAGCGCCTCTTGATGTGGTATACCAACATACGATACCTGTTTTTACAGTTTATTTATTCGGTTTGCGAGTAGCCATGCGTAGACGCTAATTCTGAGAGTACTAATTTTCATTGTTTCGAAGGGTAACGTCGTTCGTTGGCCATTTCGGATCGATCGCTGCTCAATGCATGATTTAGCGATACAGTATAAAGCGCCAATAAATTACGAATGCACAAAATGGAAATTCTGTTATGCATTCTGTTAATTTGCACATCATTTCATTACTGCTTAGTAAAATTAATCGTACCAGTTAGATTGGTTGGAGCCATAGACAACATCCGATAAAGTACAGTTCGACGAATATTCGAATCAATTCCCCTTTCGACAAATCCGCTTATTACAGAAATCAGCTTACGTGAAATCTTCTTCGTCGACATGCGCGAACGGATTATACTCGTGCAAGCTCGGAAAAGCTTGCGGATTTACTCTTCATTCGCACTGATTCCACACACAACACAAGCCCTTGTTTTGGCAAACAAAAAGTATATGCAGATGAAATTCCATTTTTGACGGACGAGTGACTTTCGAAGCTTTATCGTCATCGAGGCGTGCGGCAATTAATAGCGACGAAAGAAAGTTCAAAAGCTCGTTCACGGCAAACCCGAGAAAGATGAGAAAGCAACGATATAAGGATTCCGCGAGAGATCATCGCTAGTTTCGAAACGTGAGATAGCACCGAGGATCCTGATGACCTCGTTCGCCGGCGTATGTTTTCTACGACTTCGCCTTCCATACCTTCTTATCCTCTTAAGCTGCGCAGCGTCTTTCCTCGGACCGTATTCGATCCTTCTTTAATTCGATCTCTTCCTATCTTGGATATCCATGTCCAGATAAACGTGGATCCCCGAGGGAGCCAACTGTACATCCATAGGCATACAATGGACATGCACTTGTACATACCACCAGCTAGCCATTTTTCGGTGGAGCATCGATTTCGGAGGATGAAGAAGATACGTATGATCGGAATTCGAACTGCTGCGAAATATTTGATTCGAAAAGGAAATCCGGAGTAAAATAGTCACTTGGGAGATTCCCCGTTACGTTGAGTAGAAATAAATTGTAGCAACTACTCCATTACAGCCTTAGGCCACTCTAGGATTTTCCTGAAATCGATTTTTTTTGTACAAAGGTACCTTGGTACCTGCAAAATTATATTCCAAAAGATTATGGATGTGAAAAGTCTCCAAGTACTCGATTTACGAAGATTGTTGAGGATTAAAGGTATTGAGACATTATTCATGTCGTGACTTTCAACCAACTCTATACGCGCTTATCTCAAAACTATATTTTCCAAGTCAACCGGACTCACAACTCAAATAAATTTCAACCGATTCACTTGAAATCTGAACTGTATTCTGATTTTTGAATTTTGAATTTTGAACTGATTTTTGAATTATATTGCATGGTTCATTTTTTATATGCAATTTTCTGACGATTTTCTCATGGTGTTTTATACTTTTTGTTTTAGAAATGTGCCGTTTTGACAAAAAACAATGTATCAAAAAATCCTACTTCTACAGCTATTCTTATATATAATCGAAAAACTTTAGTATCTCATCATAACTAAAAAATTAAAGGAGCTGTTGGTCCGGTCGTTGACCTTCCAGAAATAAAGGCGTCATTGGAAAAATGCTCCACACTCGCCATTTTGACATGTAGCGCTGTGAAAAAATAATTTTGTATGGTCAATTACGTGACTAATAAAACCCCTATTTTGTAATCCCGATTTATTTTATGATGTAGCAGAAAAAAGTCACAAAATATTCCATTTTTGGCCTCTAGAGTGGCCTAAGGCCTCAACAGCTACGAATATGCTGTCAACAGGGGCAACGAACGTTTGGATTCTACCCAGCCCCGGACCTAAGGGCGGGGGCGATCCGGGATACCTGCCCCGGGCGGCAATTTAAAGGGGCGCCAAATTCATGTGTTTGAAAAAAAAACTTGTTCCACTAAAGCGCCCAGCATCCAGGACGTTTGAGGGAAATTGAGTTTCGATGGCCTCGCGATCCGAGCCATCGAAAATAAAACTGCCTGTGAGACAAATTTTGATAAGGCAGTAGATTCTTTCACGGAAAGGAAAATTTGCATTTGTAAAATTTGCTGGGACCTGAAAGATTGCAGGCGTGTGTACGGTCTGACGTGTGCCTTGCCTGCGCTGGTTATATGCATTCTATATCAATGTCACACATAAGAAAAAGTTATTAGCAAACAGGTAACAAAGAGAGCAAATTTATTCAAGAGTTCTTATTCTCTCGGACACAAAAAATCCCATCCAGTATAGTTGCTTTGTGAGTTTTTCAAAACCATTAATCTCAATTGCTGGAATAGTTGCCAATGTCAAGTTTTTCCTCGGCACGAAAAAATCGAAGATCCGAGGCTGATTCTACCAACACACAAGATTCGGGAAGAATTCGTCGTTCTGGCGAGTCACTACACCACGGTGAGTTTTATCCAAACTCGTTTTGTCCCCCATGCAATAACTTTTCAGGGAACACGTTCTTTGTGATCGTCCCAACGGCTGCATGTATGCACATCTGTCAAAACACGTATTTACACATGCACCAATGCCCTTTGCACGTACGTGCATATGCTGGACGGCCTTGCAATGTTGAGATGCATGGAACTCGGCAGCCCTTGAGAGATTCCTGTGGGCGCGAGTTCCCGAGCTCCGAGGTCGTTCACCGAAAAAAAGAGGTCAACGAGGTTCTCGAGGGTATGGACAGACCAGAGTTTCGGTGGCTCTTTTCGGTCGATTTCAGCGTTGAGGGGGTTGCTGCTTTCGCAGAGTATGTACATGTGCACGTATGTACGACTGAATTCAACCCATACACGATGGAATCGCCTTCCGTGAAGTTGGACGACTCTGGACTGGAGAGAAATTGTTGTTTGACGCAAAGAGGGACGTTGCGTAGACTAAAAAGGGCAGCTGCGAAAAGATGACGGTGCTGCGTATTGAATAAACGCAGCGCTGAGAATGTGCTAAAAAAATTCCTCGGCAGTGATAAAACGCTGCACCGATGAGGGGCGCGAAGATGGAAGACTCATTCTCTGTCAAGAACGTCACATTCGAGCGAATGAAGCATCGACTCGATTTAGGTCAAGGGGGAAAATGCCGTTAGGCGAGGAAAAAATGGCCAATTTTCATGATGTTTTTACCAAAGGAAAGTTTTTTCACCATTTTTGAGAATTGGCGTATGTTTCATTACTACTTTTGACTGTTAACTGGTATTTTTTACTCCTTAATCTTTAAACATGGAGCACGGTATACTAAACTGCAATTTTTAGCATTGACGTATTGCTAAAAAGCGAATCGATCGATTCTGATGAAGTTCGGTATAAATATTTCTAACCCTATTGTCTAAAACATGATCATAAATGTTTTTGAAGATTAAAAAAAAGTATTTTTATTGCAAAGTGTAGCTATTTTTTCGGAAAATTCTATTTTTCCGTTTCAAAGCGTACCATTTAATCGATTTTCAACATTTCGCACTTTTCCTTGGTTCAAATTCTGCGTATGAGTGCTAGTGGAAGAAAAATGTTCGTTGATTTTTTTTTCAGATCAATCCCGCCGACGCTGCGTGTCACGCCATCTGACGACATCCGTCGCAACCCGTTTAGAAGACCGTGCCATACTCCCGCGACTTTTGAAGATTGATGAAGAAGATTAAGAAGATTGAAAAAATAAATACCATGTAACGGCCAAAAGTAATAATAAAACATACCCTAAGTCTCAACGATGGTAAAGAAATCTTTCCTTTTAACAAAAAGTCATGAACATCAGAAGTTGTGCAGGCCTGACGAGCCAGACATGCATTTTTCACAATTGCGTTTCGATAATTTCGCGATGGAAGTCGTTTCATTAGGCAATTTCATCCAAAGTGCGACAATTCGGCCGGTTTGCGAAATCGATAGGCGAAATCGGATGAGATTATCGTTGAATCGCTGTCGATTAGCCTACCGGGTCCGTTGAGGCAAATGACAAAAAAGAAATAACGAGAGTACAGCTACGACGGGTCGGGACAAGCTCAAGTGAGTGGTCGGAGGTCGGCCATTAAGACTCTTAACACACGCTCTCAATCACAGGGGTTAATGGAGATCCCGAAGACGACGACGACGACGAGGAACGAGGAAGATCAGCCGGAAGAGAAAACCGTGGACCATGAGTAAAGGTACTTGACTCGTGTGCCAAGGTGCGATTACCATGAGAGGAGGTTCGAACGAGCGTCGAGGGTCGACACGTGACCTAGGATAACCGAACGGTTTCCAAGGGACTTTTGGCCCATTACCGATCTCTGAACGACAGGGTACTCGAATACTCGCTCGTTCGCTCTTCCCCTCACTCCCCTATTCTTGCACTAGCGCCCTGTCGCTCTTACTTTCCCTGTATACTACATCGCTCTTTTTTATATTCCCACCCTACTATTGAGCATCAATATAAATACTAGCGAAGTACTAAAAAAAAACAAAGCATACAGTTTTTTTGTTGTAAATAATTCTTTCATTATGGAAAGGATCAAACAAGTTATCCAATGAGTTTTGCTTCTACACGAAATGAAACGCTTCATTGATTTTTTCTTTGATTTTTTGTGGCTATTTACATCCTTATGTAAAAGGATCTGGAAGCAACAAGAAAACGTGTATTTTCGCAAAAAAATAGTCCTCGCAGTGTCTTCCAGCTAGCCTAGCCTAGTTCGAAAAGTAAAAAATATCGCTTTTTTTAAACTATAATATTTTGACAGTATATCATCTTATTTTCTATTTTTCCTGAAATTATCTTATTTTCCCTCCCTGAAAATTTTAAGGTGATGGAATCAAAATTGACAGATTCATAGGCTGTTATGTTGACGCCTATCAGAACCTTCAGAGAGTCGTTCCAAACTTTAAATCAGGGGTTCCCAAAGCTTTTTCTACCATGCCCTCCCCCCCCCCCCCCCCCCCGCCCCTCTATTACTTAAAATGTTGTTACTATTTTATAGTTTTTACAAATTATCCGGTGTCCGTCTATTGACTAAAAGCAACCTTTTTCACCAATCGCTCACCTTGCCTGCGCCTCCCTCCCCCAGGGGGTCGAGCCGCCCACTTTGAAAATCAATGCATTAAACGCTTTTTCTTTCGAAAGTACGTCTGCAAAGCTGGTCAGCAAAATATCCCAATCACTGCTGCATCGATCTTCCTGAAATTTTCAGGGCTTTTTCTAGATGTAAAATCATAGTATATGATCGATGGAATTTTTTCCCATGTAAACTTAAACTTGGGATGTTAAATAAGTTCTCGCTGTTTTTTTTCGTGAAAATTAATGCTTTATGAAAAAAAGCATTATTCCAAATACTTTTAAACGTTTCGAAACTGTTGTGTGATCAACTGCTAATGATTTTGGAAGTTCAGCTTGCGTCTGACATTTGTCTTCATTAAGTAATGCCTCCAATTTAAAACACTAAAATCATTATTTTTGAAGCGTCCAAACCAATCTCTGCATGTTGTTTCCGACAGAGCATGGTCGCCGTAAGTCTCAACAAGAGTTCTGTGTGTTTTAGCTGCGGTTTTTCTTCAATAGAGTAGTGCAGTAAAATTCACCGCAAATACTCTAGTGGGACGAAATTTGACATGTTAAGGGGGGATTGTCTTTTTTTTCGCAAAATTTACCGCTTTTTGGGAATTTTTTTGTGAAGAAAGTATACAACGGAAAACTTGTGTAACTTGGCAATAGTTTTATTGATCTGTTTACTACATACAAAAAAATTTTTAAACAATTTCATCAAAAAATCCGCCTCCCGCCCCCCTCGACGCGCGATGGTCCTTTTTGATGGTGTGCACGATTACAGCCTTCACGTTCATCCTGCAACAAAAACCCAAAAAGCATTTTACTTTAGACACATATAACTATCGTTTGATGAAGCAAAAAAGCAATGCGTTTAATAGTTTTTTATTTATAACAAAAAATCGATCAATTTTTTTCGAAAAATCGATACTTCAAGTTCAAAACGTCACCAAATCGTCAATTTTTTTTTCCCCCTTCATCGAACGATAGCTATATGTGTCGTTTGCAGGATGAACGTTTTGTTGCAGGATGAACGTGAAGGCTGTAATCGTGCACACCATCAAAAAAGGACCATCGCGCGTCGAGGGGGGTGGGAGGCGGATTTTTTGATGAAATTGTTTAAAAATTTTTTTGTATGTAGTAAACAGATCAATAAAACTATATGCCAAGTTTCACAACTTTGCCATTGTATACTTTCTTCACAAAAAAATTCCCAAAAAGCGGTAAATTTTGCGAAAAAAAAGACAATCCCCCCTTAAACACTATGAAAGAAAAAAGTTGTTCACACTTTGGTGAAATGACATACACTAAACTTCAAGCTTGCTTATAGTACTTCTGCATAGATGCGTTATCATCTTAGGGTATTTCTTTCACGGAAGCTCTGAACTCTTCTGAACCCTTCTGAATCATTGATAAATTACAGTGGTGACTCATCAAAAGAAGTTACGATCAATTATTATACCCAACGATAAACGGGAATAAAAAATTTCGCGTACATATAGTCAATTTTCATATTTTCACATTTTCTCTGAAAAGTCGTGACTACAAAAATCCTTCTGCTAGTCACATTTTTCTAAATTTTATCAATAATATTTTGTCTTCAAACATTCGGTGACCCGCTGTTTTTTATTATCGTTACGGAATCTTTAAATTTTTTTCACGCGTAATCAGTTGATATCAGGGATCTACAATTATTTAGTGCATAAATTATTAGATACAAATCTAGCCAGCGTGTCATCTCCATGAAGTGCCGCATAAATAAAACGACTTTTAGAGTCGTAATTTGTCGTTAAAAGTCCGGTAACTTGGTTTGAAATTTTACCAGTATGTCAGGAATGTCTTTTTACGTGATGATGGACGGAAATCAGTTCATTGTTAAATATTCGGATTCGTGAAAGGAATATACCTTAAACTAAAACGCACGCAGTTCTGGTAATGGCATTTGTTGGAAAGCAGCGAGCCCTTATTCAACACCCTAATACAAAAGAAATCTGTTCGATTTGTTGGTATTAGGTAGCCTGGTTCAGAAGGGAATTGCCCACCGCAAAAAACGTTTTCGACAAGTGCTTCCGGGGCATCAGCTGGAAATTGATTATAACTAAACATTTTTACATAACAAAATTACAGGGTGTTCTTCAAATGATACTTTTCCAAATATCCAATTTCTGTAAAAATATATCATTAAGATTTTCTACAAAAAGAATCCCAAAAATGAGGAATTTTGCCCTGTTACAACTAGGCATAGCCCATTGTATCGGAGAAGCCACATCATACGGAAAGCCGACCTACGATGGAAGCCTAATTTTCCGATTACAAGGAATTCGATGTCGGCAAGGATGGCGTGACATGGCCCTAGCTAAAGATGTACTTTATGCCAATACGTTCTATCGAGTAACCCTGTACAAGTACATAGTGTTCCGGAAACCTGTGAAAGTTCATCGGAGAGCATCATTGGAGTACCTACCGAATATTACAATGCTGCAACGATGTATATCTAACGTACATATGCAACCGATATTTTCAACAACTCGCTCGAGCTATTATGCTACATCAGTCCATGTTTGCAAAGCCGGATCACGATGTACTGGCCCCTTTCCAACCTGTTCTCCATATATCCAGAATCGGGTGGCTCCGTAATGGAAAAATCTGCTCGTAAAAAGTTGATCGGCGAATAAAAAAAAAAAAGTAGGAACTTTAAACGAACCGGTACCGCGCTTCGGGTCTACATGAGAGACGGAGACAAATTTTACGTCGTCATGTATGCACATCCTGTGTTCATCGAAACCGCAAGGGAAAAAAAGTCCAATCGAAACCGTCCATCGACAAGTTATAGGCAGATGTTGCCTGGGTATATATGGGCATATTGCATATATATATATATATATATGTATGTGTGTGTGTGTGTGTTATTTTGTAAAAACTTGTTGGGTGGAATTAAAATGTTTAGCAAAAGCTAATACCCACGTTCAAAGAATGTCTAGTCTTCTGACGCTGACCACTTATCAACCAATTTGTGGATTTTCTCGTAATTACGGGAGTGTGTATCATCCAAGACGTGATGGTAATCCCTTGAGACAAGGTCCGGAGACCACATTGGGTGAGGAAAGACCTATACCAATTCCATCAGTGTTTTTTTCACGGTCTATGCAGCGGGGCCGAGCATTGCCATGAAACGGAATCACCTATTGGGTATTTGATGCTACTGACGGCCTTTCTTCAATTGATTTATCGTTCGAACGCTCCAGCTGCTATTGGCAACGTTCGGCAGTGACCGTTTCCTTGGGTTTCATGAGCTCATAAAGCACGGCCCTCTTCATAATACCACCAGATCGACAGCCTGCATATTCCGTTTTGGCGTCGATGTTGATAGCCACGATCAACTCATCATTGACGCATTGAGGGTTGTCGAAATAAATTCATTCTTCATCCACAGTTACTATTCCATTCTTCATCCCCAAATACGCCACAACACATTTTTTCCTGCTTCATCAACAAAGCGTTCGTGACAATCGGTTCGCAATGGCGTTCTCGATTATTTGGTGTGACAGCCTACGTCCTTCTTTCCGTATCTTCATCATTGCATGCCGTTAACATTGAGCTGTTAGCCAAATTCATTAAGGCATTAATTAGGCCACACTAACGGGTATAAAATGAAAATGTGATTCACTCATTAAATTAATTGCCCATCTATTTAGTATGAATATCAAGCTGTTAGAAAATATATTTTTTTTCGATATACAAAATGGCCGACTACTAATCTTTTCTTTTGTTATCTTTTTTTTAGACACTCCGCAGCATGACATTTAGCATCCACAATGTTTTACCTAGAACATAAAACAAAAAGTCTCGTCAATCTATATTAGAATGACTAGAAGTACGTACGGAATTTAAAAAATATTTTTTTATTCGAAAGTTGTAGGTATTTGAACCTAAGAAATGAATTTTCAGTGAAATACAATTAGGAATATAACTTTGAAATTTGAAGTAAATCAAGGGAAAATTGTTGAAATTATTTGTCACGCCAATTGGAAAAAAGCTGTTTCGAGAAGTTTCGAGTAGTCGGCCATTTCGTACATCGAAAAAATATATATATATTTTTTCTAAGAGCTTGATGTTCATACTAAATAGATGTGTAATTAATTTTATGAATAAATCACTCTTTCATATGAAAAAAATTGTTCAATTCGCACATGATTTTATACCCGTTACTGTGGCCTAACGCCTTGAGGCCTCATATACGTTTCGAAAAAAATATATCGTTTTTATTGGCTATAATTGTGTATATACATTCCAAGAATTATATGGTTGAAAGAAAAATGGTTTCAAAACTTGAAACGCGTTTTTCTTGAAACCATGTTTTCAAAATTAAGCGGACTCGTAGCTCCTACAATTTTCAACCAATTGACATCAAATTTCTACTGTAGCTTCTCCGATAAATTTTCTAGCGAAATACCAGGTGTAGAAGTATGAAACCGGAAGTTCCCTATAGATGGTGCTAGCCATCAGTTTAGGGACCGTAAGAGCGCTTCTGCAGCGCCATCATCTCCCTCTAACAGCTGACGAGATTTTCAACACACAACAACCCACGTTCCCTATACCGGTATATTTTTCTATACCCTTAAACATGTCGAGTTTTGTGCCTAGGAACTACGATTTGCGGACACCATTGGTTTTCTGTTATCATTTGAAGAAAACTGCTGCAGAAGCGCATCGAATGCTTGGCGAAGCTTACGGTGAACATGCTCTTGGTAAAACACGGTGTTTCGAGTGGTTCAAAAAATTCAAAAGTGGTGATTTTGACGTGAGAAACGAAGAGCGTGAAAAACCTCCGAAAAAGTTCGCAGACACCGAATTGCAAGCCTTATTGGATGAAGATGATACTCAAAGTCAACAAGAACTCGCGGATCAATTGAATGTGACGCAGAAAGTCTCCATTCGTTTGAAAGCAATGGGAAACATTCAGAAAGTGGGAAAGTGGGTTTTTGCAAAAATTGTACAAAAAAATTCCGGTGTCCCACTTCTACACCGGGTACACACGATTTTTACGATCGATTAAAAATTACGGTTTTTACGAAACAAGTTCAGGCCATTTTTAGTCGAAAATACGATTTTTTACAAAATGGCGCTACATTGATAAAAATCGATTTTCTGTAATAAGCGTGTGTACTTTGCTAACAAGCTCATATAGATTACGGATTCTTTTTCCTAGGGATACATGTGCGTCATCTACGTGTGCGCCCGTAGAGAGCCTAAAAAAAGGCGTTCTCTTTCCGCCGGCCACTGGATTGCCATTTTTTTTTTTTTTTTGATAATTACGAATTGATTTCACTACCTACAGATATGACAAATAAACGCTTCAAACCTGATATCGCGGGCTTTATTAGTATTGTATTTAAAAAAAAAACAAAAAAAGCCTTGTTCTCCGGCAATCCAAAGGCATGTAAGGCCTTGATTGCTTCAGAGAAGTCTCCATGCAGCAACAATTCGGCATGCAGCCGAACATTGGCTTTCAATGCAGCCCCCTAACATCTGAATCGGCTATACTTATACTACGAATACGTCCCTTCCGATTTATTTTTAGACAAAGAAGTAAAAAAAGCCATCTGTCCCCACAGCAAACTACGGTAAGGGCTCCCATTGGTCCACAGCGTGAGAACTGTATAAGACGATGAAAAAATATTTCTCTTCCCTCGAAAGTTCACAATTGCGATTCTCGATGAACGTTTGTTTGGCGTATTTTTGTTCTTTCTTCACCGCAATTTTCTCGAGAACCCGCGTTCGACAGTCTCCGCACGCGTCTCGCTCTCTCGTTGCCGAGGAGGGAAGAGGCGCTCGTTGAAACAGCGATTTGCGCGAAAACGTGTAAAAATAAAAGTCCCCTTAAGTCATTCCCCGATGTTGAGAGGAGGATGCGCGAAGTAAGGGCTACGAGGGAGTTAAAGAAGCAAAGTATTGAGAGGCAAAAAAAAGAGTATAAGAAAAAGAGATGGAGAGAAAGCGAGCTAAATGATAAAAACGAGTTGGAAAAAGAAAGAAGAGGCCTCCGTTCTGACACACTAAAATTGTCCCTCGCTCTTCTTCGTTTACTTTTTTTTATATATAGACCTCCTCTTGCAAGGCGGTGAGAAAAAAGAGGCTGAGGGAAGAAAAGTGGAGAAGGTAAGAGATAGAAAGAGAGACCGAGCTGTCTACAACGGCACTTCACTCATCGTCCACATTTCACCCGCAACCCTCGGCAAACCCCGGGCCACCCCCCACCTCGTTTTCTCGCTGCTGAATCCTCCTTATCCGCGCTCCGGCATTATCATAATGCTATCGCGTGCTACGTGACAGGAAAGATGTATTATCGCTCACCGGCTCTCTTCCAAGCCTTATACTCATCCACGCCACTCGCCGTTTTTAGGATCCCCGGCGTCGTGTTAGAGTTTCCGATCTTCGAGAAAACCGGAGAGCCAAATTCTCTATGGCGCGAGCACTCATTGCACCAACCGCGCACGCCTTCTCTCGTTCTCTTTAAAATGAGCTCGCATCGTCCCCTTACGGTGCCTCTCTTGCTCGTACATATGCCGCCAACGTTGACGCGTACACAAAGTCGTATATAATATCTTCGTGCATTATATATGCACGGTTGTGTGCGTGCGTGCGTGCGTGCGTGCGTGCGTGCGTGCGTGCGTGCGTGCGTGCGTGCGTGCGTGCGTGCGTGCGTGCGTGCGTGCGTGCGTGCGTGCGTGCGTGCGTGCGTGCGTGCGTGTGTGTGTGTGTGTGTGTGTGTGTGTGTGTGTGTGTGTGTGTGCGTGTGTGTTGTATACATAAAAGTTGAAGCAGAAACTACTTCTAATAGTGTACAATTTCGAGCGCTATAATTTTATATGACTGTTTTCAACCGTGGATTAAATCGGAAATGTGTCTTCCGGTCGTCACGCACACGCCCTGAAACTGACACAATTTTTACGAACTAGTATCTGGTATGATAACAATAAAGATTCTTCGTATCTGAAAATGTACGAAACTTTTTCATGGATTTCTATGGCTCATACATACAAATATTGTTTGTCATCATAATAACTTCATTGTTTCTGAATACATTTAAAAAATTTTAAATTCAAACTTGGCAAGATTAAGGCGTTACGTCTGTTTGGCTCACCAAAAAGTCTGAATTGTTAGGGAATTTTTTTTTTTTTACAATATTAAAAAAGCAATAATAATGGGGTTTAGTGGGTTTATTCTACATGGGATGACGAATACAAAAAAAATAGACGGAAAGTACAAGATGGTGTCTTAGTAGTAGCTATGTCAATAGCCTTTTTTTAGACCCACTGCGTAAGGACGCAGACTGTTTATGGAACAGCAAGTAAGGAAATAAATACATATATCATTCGCATTAGGTTTTCTAGAGAAATACCAAAAATTATTTTAAAACTCGATTTTTTCGCCGAGTGGAAACATCTTTTATAAATTTTTACTTTGTTCACTAAACAATCGGCCTTTATTTGTTTATGAACAGGAGGAATGTTGATGTATCGTAAAAATCGTGTGTACTTCCTAAGCGAATCTGTCTAAAACGGTACAGTACAAATTTTAAGTCAATCGCATGAAAACTGCCCGAATTATGCGTCCTTCTGATTTCACAAACGTGGTTTCGAGAAAAAGGCGTTTAAAGTTCTAGAAGTGAATGAGGAGCTATTGTCCACACGACGGAATGGAAGCTCTTATTTCAATGCTGCATGTACCCATGGAGGTATTTTGATAGTGGGTTTTCAGTTGTTAGGTTGTCGTATATTTTCTAGACGGCTCCAAATTGCTACTTTGACCGTCTAGGCTGTTTCGTGCGTTTCGAAGGTACTTAGGAAAATGGGATTTAAAAATTGAAAAAAAAAAAATAGTTTCGCGCATAATTTCCTTCGGTATATTGTTCTTGTGATGTTCACACACAATACAAGCCAATAAAAAAACGGTCCTTTTGTTTCTACTCAGATGTAACTCCTTAATTGCGTGTAAAATCCCGACCGCGTCAGGCTAATATTCTCATCATAAAATATTGAAGATCAAACTCTTTTTGGGCCCCAAGCTGATGCAAACTCGTCAGTGCGAGGGCGCGTCCGGTTAACGTAGTTCTCGTGCTATAACAGTGTTTAAAAGTTTTCCTCATAACGCATCATAAAATACAGGGACGCTTGGGCATTGAGCGATGTACTTTTGATTGAGTCTACAATCGGATGACTACCACACACGAAAGAATTGTATAAGCGAACACGCCCGTACCACGTACTGTCCTGGGCTATGATCGTACAATTTTATGTAACTTGCCTTGATTTGAGTTTGAAGTTTATGACGATTTTATTTGGGAACGAAAAGGGCCAATGATTCGGTTCGTTTTTACTTGATCAATCCTCTGCTTTCTATTTTTTCATAAAAAAATACCGGCTCGTTTACTCGTAAAATTGAAAGAAACGGGTTGGCTTCATCATTTGATAGTGTTGCTGTAGGCGATATGTGAAAAGTTGCTAACATTGACATCAAGTACATCAGGTTAGAATCGGTAAAGCTCATTGCGATGTCTCACTCAGACAGTCCCTTCCACCAACTTCCCTTCTAATACATTTTGATGAATTCTGTCGGAAAATGCACTCCCGCGGGAACCACCTTAAAGGACCACAATCCTCACCGCAGTCACATTGGTCAATCAAAGAGGCCATAAGATTCTCCTCAGGCCTCCGGCCCCGAGTCATCAAATTCTCCACTAGTTCGTCACTCCACTAGTTCGTCACCTATCGAGGCATGATGTTATCCTTTTTTCGCGGAGAGTATGACAGCTTTGCTCCTGAAAGAGGAATATGGGGATCATAAGTGTGACTGATCCTGATGGACACGAACCGCTGGATGTCCAACGTATGAATGCTATCCAAAAAGGACCTTTCCCCAACAGGGACCAAGGAGTACATCATTCGAGGATTATGAATACACGGTGATGGCTCCCATTTACCCAAATCTACCATTGGATCGCTTAATTCGGGCCCTCAACATCTGTTTAATGAAGCGCGAGCAAGCAGCCTCGAAAGGGTAATCAAAAGAAAAAAGTGAAATACAAACTTCACCGTATTTCCGTATATGATGATGGAAGACATCCTACATATGGTCCCATTGGATTATTACACTCGTAGAGGGTAGAGTGGGTATTCTGAGGTCACATAGAGAGGGCTCATGGTCCGAGGGTAGATTCCATTTCTATTTAAAGCGTTCAATTGAAGATTCAAATTCTAATAATGTCGGTTAAGAGGATAGGCGATAAGATATCTGGGTGCAACGGTTACGTGTATAATGTGCACACGTATACATATATATAAAATCTAGAGTGCCTGTTAAAATCATGATTGGGTGTTGCAGAGAGGGTCTGGAACGAGCTCCAGTTAACTGGCACTCTGCCAGGGCGAGAGGGAGTGAGAGTGAGAACGAGGATAGACGCGAGTACGGAAGTGAGAGAGCAAAAGTTTCTTTTTAGCCTGCGCGAGACACGATGAGACGAGGCTCTCCCCATACGCCGAGAGTAATAATCCTAACTTGCAGGTTTAGTTCGGGCTTAATTAGAACCAGAAGGGTTAGGGGGTTGCTAGTATGGTTACACATATCTACCCCGCTATATTGGAATCGGGTGTGGCCTCTGATGGTGGCGTTGGCTACTTGTACCCCATCCATGACTGCAGTAAAATCCTTTCTCTCTCTCTCCCTCTCTCTCTCTCTCTCTCTCTCTCTCTCACCCTTCCTCTTTTTCCTCATCCCTCTGTTTCCCTCGCTGTTTCTCCCTCTCTAGAGTCCACTATCAGGGTGCGCTGACCCTTTAGAGTATCTTCCACCATTCCTCTCTCTATCTCTTCATCCCCCTCCCTCTCATGGACTCTCTCACTCTCCCACATGCAGATTCCCGTCTCTGTTCGTCCGCACAACCGGCCTCCTCCACTATAGCGAACCTCGCGGCCCGTTTTCTAGGTTCTCTTTGACACCACTTGCATTCCCGTACGCGAACGAGTACAAACGGTGAATCGACAGACTCCTGTACATGGTTAACCAAATAATAATTTCCCATCGCGTGTACATAGTTATGAAATCGGTCGTTAGAAATGCCTAAGCAAATTTGATGAAACGAGAATGTTTCGCGTATACAAACTGGTGTGTAAAAGCGTAAGTATATTTACATACATATTTAAATACATATAAATGGGGGAACCGACACTGGTGGACAGGTCTGCGGCGGTGCTTCGAGTCAAGCAGCGTTGTGAAGAGCCGGTACTCGGAGCGGTGACCGCTTAGGCGTGTACCGACTGGCGCGTCAACCACTGAGTGGCAGGCCAATACTTCTGAGACCTCGGTGTTGGTACATCAGTAAAAGTTTGTGCATCAGAGAATCGGAATAGTATGGAGCCGTCTATACCGGTACGGGTTTTCTACAGTTACCCCGTACCCTCGGAAAATGCGGTACGCTGTAGCTTAAGGCCTTAAGCCTCAGTTACGGGTATAAAATCATGTGGGAATTTAACCATTTTTTTCGTATGAAAAAGTGATTCACTCATACAACTAGGTTTACATCTATTTAGTATGAATATCGAGCTGTAAGAATTTTTTTTTCTGATGTACAAAATGGCCGACTACTCGAAACTTCTCGAAACAGCTTTTTTCCAATTGGCGTGACAAATAACTTCAACAATTTCCACTCGATTTACTTCAAAATTCAAAATTATGTTCCTAATTGCATTTCGCAGAGAAGTACGTACGGAAGTTCTGATTAATCGAAAACTTTCCATTTTATGAGCAGTTATGACGAAATTTTTCACTGAAATTTCATTTCTTAAGTTCAAATACCTACAACTTTTGAATAAAACAATATGTTTTAAATTCCTTACGTACTTCTCTAGGTATTCTAATGTAGTTTGACGAGAATTTTTGTTTTTTGTTCCAGGTAAAAAATTGTGGATGCTAAATGTTACGCCGCGGCGCGCCTAAACGATAATAAAAGAAAATATTAGTAATCGGCCATTTTGTAGATGGAAACAATATATTTTTTAACAGCTTGATATTCATACTAAACAGATGTGTAATTAATTTTATGAGTGAATCACTTTTTCATACGAAAAAAATGGTTAATTTCACACATGATTTTATACCCGTTAATGTGGCCTAAGGCCTTAAGGCAGGATTGTCAAAACAATCCTGCCCTAAGGCCTTAGGCCACAGTATCCCCCTCTAAAAATAGAGGGCGATTTTGAACGTAACTTTTAGGATGGAATAACATTTGGACTATTCGAGTTTTGTTGCGAACTTTTTACACGTGTTGATTAATCCTTCAAGAATATGTAGGGGAGGTAGGGGCAAGATGATAACGCTAAGGTCATGTTCAAATAAAACAATACAATGAGTCAGTCGATGTTAATTATTTTTTTAACTAATCAACATTTTTTGATTTTTCATTTTTGGAAGCAAAATATCAGTCTTTCCGATTTGTCCCATAAAACATATATCAGATTTAACAAAATAATGAGAGATGCAGTATTGACTCGCCTTATATATACATCAAACAATTCGAGACGTTAAATCGTTGAATTGTAAATATTACGACAGTTTACAATTTCGAATTCATTAAAGTAAAGGGCCAAAAAGTCGATCAGTTAAAATGGCGAGGGGTCAAAAAGGCGAACGGTCCGGACAACGGAAACAATGGAACAATCGATCGAGAAGTACGTTACTTGCGTTTCAGTGTGAAGTTGGCAGATGACGCTGGCGGTCAGTCGGGTCGGGCGGCCACGCCATGTTCGCCATTTAGGTATTCGCCATTTAGGCATTGGCCATTTCGGACCATCGATCATTTGCGTTTCTGAGATCTACACTTTCGAAGTTCGTACTCTCTATCTATGGCTTTTTGCTATAGGCGGTATTACGAATATTAGATACTCGTTTTTTTCTATTTCGGAGATATGAATGTTGTAGATTGTTCGAATCTGTATTTGTATGACTCAAACTGCAAACTATCTGAATATATGTTGTCGAATATATGAGCTCTCGAATAAATAATCTTTTGGTCTAATGGTTATTCGATTTTGTCATCGGTAAACGGATAAAATTTCGAATAATTTAACCTTCGTTATTTTGGGAGTTCATAATCCTGTCGTTTCGAAATCTTTGTGCCGATTCGAAATCGGGGTTGTCGTTTTGAAAAGCGTAGTATCGGAAAAAACGCGTTTGGAGTTTGCTGCTAATAGTTTCTACAACTCAGCCAATTTTATTAGTATAATCAAACGGTTATCACAGATGTATTCGGAAAGGTTTGTAGACGAATGAAATAAAATTGCAAACGAAAGGATTTTTTCAAGTTATAGACAACAATACTGTCTTAAGACGGCTGTGGACGCAACAGAAGTTGGACTAGATTGACGAAATGCGGGCAGGAAGTGGCAGACGAAGGGTCCAATGAGGAAGGGCAATACGCAAGGGTATACGTTGGAACTGAGAAAAAAAATGTATATATAAATAGAGAAAAGCGATATCTATGTTATGTCGTCCATCAGCACTAGATGTTTCGAAGGTCCTAGAAAAGACCGTCATATGGGTATGTCTGCATTTATCTAGCGATTATTTCGGAGTCATTGGATTGCCCATAATATTAAGTAGGGGGATAATGGACTACTACGAAGCCGGTCCTCGAAAGGGATGTCCTCAAAATCGTCTTTCCCCATATGAATCACTAGGCAGATAGATAGAGACATATATATTTCTACATGCATGGACATTCACACGTAGAAACGACTCTGCTATGATTCAATTATTGTTGGGTTCGTTGCAAATTAGGCATCGTGTGCACGTTCGGTATTTGTGGTGCGACGCATGTTTATGAATTAATTAGCGTAATACCAGCACTGCAAAAGTGCAGAATTCGATTCCTCGTTGTAGTACCGAGACGTGAGGACGCTAGGCTGAAAAAGAAAACGCTAATATCGCTTTGATCAGGCAGAAGATATCACACTTGAAGAAATCAGAGAAAAGAGAATGGAAATTACCTTCGAAAGTTGAAAATTCAATACCCAATTTCATCGTTCCATTAATACTCGAACGATCCCAACTAACAATTCATATTTTCCAAGAACAACATGAAAAAAAACTCGATTTAGTTTTCCCTAAGAAAGAGGACGAGAAAGGTGAGGTTTTCAATGAATCATTTATCGTTTAATAATACCGGATCGTAGCGTATGAAAAAAATATATATAATAATTCCATTCAATTCCATTCATTAGCGATAACGTATATGACTTCTCGTATATGATATCAAATCGAACTTTGGCATTCTTGGCTCGCCCTTTTCTCCGAGTAAAAAATTTACGAACGTGCGGTTGACATCGACGTGTGAGGGAGGCCCAGGCGGAAAATTCTGAAAATTTGACACCCCATCTATATGCGATCCATTAGAAAAAAGTGCCTTAAAAAGGCGGGAAAAAGAAATTTATGGAAGTGATTGAGCAAAGCGCGAGACGAATGAGCGAGAAAGGGTGAAAGAGATGCGTGATGAGGTATGGCTACGAAAGAGAGAGAGGGAGTGAGAGAGAGTGGGAAGGGGGCAGAGTGCACAGGCGCCACAGGCATTTTCTTACTACACGCTTAAAGAAAAACGAGCAACGTGGACTTGTATAACGAACCCGACTACGAGCGAGTGCACACATACCCTCGAACGACACGTTCTCTTTTTCTTTTCAACACCCTTTTTATCTCCATTGCACCCACCCACTCTCTCTCTCTCTCTCTCTCTCTCTCTCTTTCTTTCTCTCTCTCCCTCTTTCGCTTTCGCTCAATTTCTCTCTCCTTTCCTCCACTCTCTTACTCATGATTCAACGATGAAAGAATCCGGACCAAAGAAACCTCAGCCGCTTCCTTCGTTTCCTTTTTCTCGTCATTCAGAACTCGCCAAGACGACGACGAACGAGAAGAAGAGCTCGTTTCTGTGTGGAATGGGGAAGTAAAAGAAAACTGAACGCAAAAGAGCGTATGGACCGAAGAAGAAAACGGGGGATAGCTCGCTCGACTCGCTTTTGCAATTGGCCGACAATGGCTCAACGAGTGAGCGTGACGGAAAGAACACGGACAGTGTTCGAACGAAGCGAAAGAACCGAGGGAAATAGATTAAAAGTGTGGCAAATGAAGACGGAAGTTGCTCGCAAAAAAGGTGCTAGACGAAGCGGAAAAAAAACGGTCGAGGAAAATCATTTCTGTCTCGCTCCCTCAAAACATCCTCCTGACGTAGGCACGAATGGAAAAAGTGTTCGACTGAATAGAAACGTGAAAATGTCCCGGAAAAGAACATACACAGGAACCTGTGGACAAAGAGCTGAAAGCCGCAAAAAGGAAACTACCGACGAAATGAACAGACAAAAATATCCATGACCCAAAGAATGGATTGATTGATAAAACAACCAGCAGCTTCGCTACGAAACGTTGGAAGGTGTAATTTCGAGTGCACGGTCGAACGTCTCTTCGCTGTCTGTCTACATTTGTCTCTGGCCGTTTCCACTAGTGTCGCCGATGCTCTGATGCCTCGAGGTCTGACAAAACGACCAATCGACGATGAAAAGACAAAAGATAGACACAGAAAGACAAACAGAGCGAGAGAGAGGACAGCTGTTCGGTCCAACAGGGAGACAGCTCACAAAGACGATTGATAGGTATCACGACGGAAGAGACCTAGACAATTATACGAGAGAAAACGGGAAAAGTGCCCTCAAACGCTCACTGAAAAAAAGCACAAAGGCTCGACAGTTATTTCCTATCCTCCGACATATCGGTATTCGATCGTCTGGTACCGTAATTTATCACTCTTTGGCACTACACTCGTGATCATAACTGAACGCTGCACGTAATCTTTTGGATGCCACAATGTTAATAACAAAAAATGCAATTAAAACAAAAACATATCAATCACTGTTCCAGTCTCGCGTCCGTTGAAATTGTTTTTGCACCCAATGAGCCTCGGAATCACAGCACAAAAGGCGTCCAAAACTACATCAAATTCCGTCTTTCGTACATTCCGGGATTTCTTTTTTACGGATATCTTAGAATTTACGCTGATCTTGGGCATCCTTTAGCTCCACGTAGACAGCACAGATGCCTACAATGTGCACGGAACCGTAATTACAGTCCTATATTGCGTCCAACGAGAGAACGAAACAGTGCCGCGCAGCTTTGAGAGGCCCGTAGGTCAGGTGGACGTATTGAGGCTTGCTGCTTAGTGTCGAATCCTGCTCCAACGTGGCAACGTGGAGAGGATAAACAAAACGGTGCATTAGGCGAGAACTGACCGTACCGGACGAATTAGTGTCCGTGACGTGTCGTTCTCTCGTTGAATGCAGTATACATCTGTATCTGGGATTGCAATGACGTTTCCGTCATTTTGCCTGTACAAAATGGCACAGCGATGCAGGTCCATTATGAAAGTAATGCGCATGATTTTATTGTGACGCGACTATCCATCACAGCGCGCTCGGACTAGTCGGAAAATGTGGTGGGGGCTCTGCCCGTTCAAACGCGCCCGGTCTCATTTCGCTCCGAACATTGAGAGCGGAAGGACGTGTCTTTGCGTGAAGGGTGTTTTTTGCCTTTGTAACACGGCGTGATGGAGGCTGCGCTTGAACAGCGGTACGCTATCAAGTTTTGCGTACGGCTGGAAAAGAATGCTACTGGAACATTTCAGATGCTTCAAAAGGCCTTTAGGGACGACTGCATTTCAAGATCACAATCCGGGAGGTGGCACAAGGCGTTCAAGGAAGGCCGGGAGGACGTCCCCCAGCCACACGCGGCCTTCATCGTAACCAACTTCCTGGCCCGGAGCAGCACCCCAGTGGTCCCTCAGCCCCCTCATAGTCCCGATTTAGCTCCCTGACTTTTTTTGTCCCCCCGGATGAAGAGAGAGCTGATAGGAAAGCATTGGGAGACTGTGGAAAACATCCAAACGCATGTTACAACCTTCTTAAAAGGCATTCCTGTCGAGGAGTTTCAGGGTGCCTTCTAGGCGTGGCAGACACGTCTCCGCAAGTGCATTGATGCAAGAGGGGACTATTTCGAAGAATTTTAAGCATTTGTACCGATACGATCAATAAATCTATTTTTCCCAGAAAATGCGCTTTACTTTCATAATGGACCTGTAATCTAAGCGTATGCGGTGAGATACTTTTAGTATGCATAGTTTTACATAGTTTTGGACTAGTAAACATAGTCAACTAGTATACATAGTTTTGGAACTTTAAAGTATACGCTTTTCGCACATATCCTAATTTTGTAGTCATCAAGCATATGTCTACGCAACACGCGCGTACGAGCCGGTGGAATCGATTACATCACGAACTTGTCTCCTCCTCCTGACTCAACTGTCGGCGTGACTTGACTCTCGTCGATGCGTTTGCCGAGAGGTTTGCAGCACGTATGCAAACTAGTTACGTTTGTATCCAAATCCGTATTACACATATATTACAGGATCGCACAGCAGGCTTTTCCGCGAGCTGCAGGCTAGTACGAGTGATACGAGAGTACGAGAGTACGAGTGATTCCGCTGTCATCCCATCATATCAGGCAAGCTTTGGATAACCTGCGGAAACACTAATGACCCCCCGGAGCAATTATGAACGGAGCTCTTGCGAACGGTTCAGATTACACAGCAGGCGAAATGCAACGAAAATGCGTAAAGGTAGCCGCGCACGTGCGTTGTATACGGGAGGCCACTTTACTGATGAAGATTGTACACTGCGACCCCTCATATCGGAACCGCCGCAGATGCAATGGTCCCCCACTTTGTGCCGAATATTAATCGGTGGAGCGCATGATGGGCGAAGCGCCAGGCCCTAGCGTGAGCTTCGAAGCATGCTATAGTGCGTTCGACGACAGAACGACACGTGCAGTGGCCTGTGGGTCGGGTGGGGGTAGTGGAGTTTGCTCGAGCCCATAACATTGGTTCGGAGCCCCTTTGGCAACGTGGAGGGAGCCGTGTGGCAACGTAGAGAGGGTAAAGTTGGCGGCGCATTGGGTGGGATCTAACCGTACAGGACGAACTTGGGTTCGGAAGATCGTCGTTCTCTCGCTGAACGCAGAATAGACATTAAGAGATAGATATAAGTATAGACAATAAGTACAGACAATAAGTATAGACAATCAGTATAGACAATAAGTATAGACAATCAGTATAGACAATAAGTATAGACAATAAGTATAGACAATAAGTATAGACAATAAATATAGACAATAAGAGCTTCAGCGGTACTGCATTCAGCTATTCCAGCTGCACGGAGTCGGCTTGAGTGGGTGGCGCGCAACCTCTGTTTTTGCAAGTTTGATGCGGAGCCGACACCGCCGCTTTGCCGATATGAGAGAACGTAGTGTATACGTATTATCAAACACATCGGTGCAGAACAAGAGACACAGCAATGTATTGAGCGTGTGGAAATATCTGCTGAAAAAAATATCGTTATCGCGTCTTGGGTACTGTTAAAAAAGGTGGAATCAATATCAGAGGTGTCACCCACGCTGTTGGTACCACGGAAGATGTTGGGCTGAGCTATTAGCGGATGTGGTTGAAAAAAACAAGCGCGAGGACAGCATTTTTCGGTTCAACGAAAAGGAGGTCCAATCGCAGATGAGTTTTCTTCAGGTGAATTATTTCAGCTGATTGCTCAACCGATCGCAACGAAAAATGAATTGACGCCTAACGAAAAAAAATACTGTTCGTTTAGGTGTGTAGTCTATGGGTCACTATGGTTCTTGCACGATCGGAATGCTGTGGACGGCTATCTCATCAAAGATATTTCATTTTCGACAACATTCCCTAGTTCGATGATGACGTTGGAGTTTGTGTCATTCTGAAGCAACGGAAATAAATTCTTTTTAAATTGCTCCAGTTTTAGGCTGACTCAGAATTTGAAAATGTCTCGAAGGTTTTCACGTACCTATTCTCATTAGAGAATGATAGCCTCAATTCGCAAAAAAAGGCTTTGGATAATGATAAAGATGAAGAAATGAAAAATGAAGATAAGAAATCGTTGCATTCCAACAAACCTGTCAACAAGTCAAGAATTACCTGTCAATCTCAAAGACCTCTGACTCACCCTAGAAATATTGTGTACCACTGTAAAGTCACCTCACTCACTCACACCACTCTTACATTGAAGAGTATTCGTATCCTCCATGCGTACGATCTATCGCTCGTAAATTTAATTGACATACGCCTTGCAAAATAACAAATTCTCATTTTTGTTTGTTTCAAAACCTTTTCGACACGAGGCATGAGAAATACGACTGTTAAAAATGAATTTCTCCGAGTTTCGTTGCATCTCACTCCGCGAATGCCTACATTGCTCGCTGATTGCGAGAAAACGAGCATGATCATTCTATTTGGAGGCTAATCCTACATGCCATTTCTCATGAAAGCACTTGATATGCGAAAGACACGTAATGAAAGCACTTTTGATGGAGACTGTGTCTAGGCAATCTCGTGATTGCATATAATAACGATAACGAGTAGTAAAATAAGCCGAGTGTACTGACATGCTTAGATTAGCGTAATACCGAGTCTTCATCCCTTCTGCCACCTCTCCATCTCTCCCTTTCTCTCTCTCTCTCTCTCTCTCTCTCTCTCTCTCTCTCTCTCTCTCTCTCTCTCTCTCTCTCTCTCTCTCTCTCTCTCTCTCTCTCTCTCTCTCTCTCTCTCTCTCTCTCTCTCTCTCTCTCTCTCTCTCTCTCTCTCTCTCTCTCACTTTCTATACAGACTTACACACACTTGCCTCTATTCGGGTCGATTTTCCTTTCTCCAGCGAGATAGGCGAATACCGACTTCATCTCGCATTACGCCGGGAGAGCAAAAGCGAATTATCAGAGAGATAAGGAGAGACTAAGAGGGTGCAACGAGTGGCTATTAACGCCATTAAGCCATGCGCACCGCACTTTCAACGCAGAGGGGTTGAAACGCACTCGAGGCTCCCCTTTACCGAAATTATCCGGTCTCTTGTCCTCTCTCTGTATGATGGTAGCTGTACTGCCGAAAGGCCGAGATGGAAAACAGAAGAGACGCAACCCGAGAAAAAGAAGGGTGAAGAGTGGGCCTCTTTGGTAGTACCCCTCTCTCTCTCTCTCTTCTCCATCTATTCTCTGCTCTCCTTCTCTGTATGACTTTTGCTAAATAGGTCTTTGCCTTTCCACCGTTTTCCACATCGTCCCACTCGCGTGGAAGCACTTTTCACTTTTTACCCGGCCTTTTTTGTCAAGGCCCAAGACACGTGGCTATTACATTGTTCCGAGTCCTCTTGACGATATGCGAAAAGAGCTTTCCTTTCTCGGTGCTCTTGACTTTCCTCGCACACACGGCCTCTTGTAATGCGACGAACGAAAAACAAAGAAAATCATATCCTCTGCCTACGTGGACCTCCTTCGCGTTCAATTTTTGCCGTTTCTTGCGCTCCAATCCAATTCCACCATAGAACGACTCAAATCCTCGTGATCCAAGGAATGACCAATGGATAAACCGATACGTAGACGCCATCCTTCCAGCATTATTGGCACTCATCTGGAAACGCGCGGTGGAAGCTTGCAGGGCAAACATTATTGCTCGAACCAGTCGAGTCGGAAAGGTGAAGATTTTTGTTCGTTGCCGAACTGCTACTTGAAAGACACTTTTGCAAAATTCACTCAACCAGATTTGAAAACAGATTTTTAAGGAAGATTTCTGCCTTGCTGGGCCAGAGATTTTTTTTTGCATTATCGGAAAGGGTTCTGAAAAAAAGGAAGCTGTAGTCTACGGTCCTGGCCTAGGAGATTGGATGTAAGTATGAAACCTTTCATTTTATTCGCACATAAACTATAGCTTAAGGCGAGATGTATATTTAAACGAAATAAAATAGAGAATTTTGAGGGTTTTTTAAAACTAAGAAATAATTATTCTACACTCATCAAACTAGAGGGATACTTTAGTAGTATATTTGAGTATACCAAACAAGTTTGATAAATTCATTTACTATCAAAATGGCGGAGTAGTGGCATAGAGTTGAACTAAGGTTGTAGCGGGAGATTGGCGTGCAGTCTAGCTTCCCATAGAGTTTGATTTACAAAACAATTAAAAAATTGTTTCATTTAGAACATGTATTGTTTCTATTTGACAGTAATTGAAACGAAGAAAATACAAATTAAAGAAAATGGCACGCGTTTGCAAAAAAAAGTCAACCTTTCACGTAAATGTTCTGTAAAGTTTGTATTAAAAAAAAATAGTTTGCTTTCTTATTTTTCAAAAACAATTATCGTCAATAGAAGGTAGCAATATTATCAATATTTCTACTAAGTTTCAACTCAATCAGCTTAATAGTTTTTGAGTAACCCTGCACGCAAATTTCGGAAATGCCATTTTGAGAAAAAATAACGTGTTTGAAGTTTGCGCAGACTCCAAATCCGAACGGTGAGACGTTGACGAGGTGTGACGATCGAACTTTTTTCGATTTCGCTTTGAAACTTTCGGAAAATATTCTACATATGTATTTCTATAGTTTGAAGAAAAAAAAAGGTAACTGACTTTTCTTATCGTTGAGTATATTCTCGTTTGTCTCGAAACCACGTTTTCCAAGTTTGCGAAAGGGCTCCTACACGCCCTAGATAAGCAATCGTTATGAAATTCGGCGGGCACGTGTACAACGAACGTATTCGAAGTTAAGCTAGAATTATCCAAAAACATTCAAAGGTTTTTATTTTACGAACAAAAAACTGCAAACATTTTTGGGAAAAAACTGAACTTCTCCTTCGATTGCTCACTATTTTTTTATTTTAAAATTTTTCTTCTTCACTCTAATTCGACTTATAGGCAATATTGTAAAAAGTAGAAACACGTTTGATTTTTTGCTTGAGATCGCCTGTGCAGGAAGTAGGACTTCCGCAAGCGAAGAATATCATCGGCAGCCCACCAACATACGTGGCTCTTCCCACTCCGAGTACCATGTTTTATGAAACTTTAAAAAATATTATTATTTCCAATAAAGACTGCTTAGTAAACATACCAAATTGCGACATTCTATATTTAATATTGTAAGCATACAAAATTGATGAAAAATCCAACATTTTTTGGTTCAACAACGTAGAAGCCTCCCTTAAGGGGGTTTCCTTCTCTGGAAACTTCAAAAATCGTTTTTTTTTTTGCATATTGTTATAGTGTGAACTTTCAAGACTATTTTAAGACCAACCCTCAAATTCTAAAAATTGACGAAGGTACACCTATTTTAGTGGATCAGTGTGTAAAGTTAAAAATGATTCGCGTGTAACGAAAGACATTAAATAACAAGAACACTAATCTATGCAGATTGCATAGATTAGGTGTGCAACACGATCTCGATAATGAGGAAGGACACTTATATGGTGCCGAAATCGCTGACTAGCGGTAAAACGACAATATTTCACAAGATCGTGTAAAATATGTATCAAAACTTTGAACGCGATTATCTCGAAACTACATATCTTGACACCTCAGGATTGATATCTCGAGTAATTTTCACACTATTGACTTGAATTTGCACAGTTAGCGTTCGAACAGTAGTTATTTTCGGTTCACGATCGCATTTTTTGATTGGATGAACCATTTGTTGATAACAATGACTTCGGCATGCTGTTTTTCAAGAGAAAAATGAAGTTTACTTTGAAGAAACTGTTATTTTTCGTATTTTCCGAAAGTTCGAAAGGTGGATCGTGGACCCATGACGAGTTGGATATATTTAAAGAAAACATTTTTTTCTTTTCGTTTCAGATTACATTTGAGTCTGGTAGAGATCCTGCCATTTCGGGCCTCGCCGCTGGAGGATCGCAACGTCAACTGCAGCACCACGAAAACTTTGACAAATTTTCTTCCGAAAAAATTACATTGTAACCGCAAACATATGTACAACATACTGGGAAAAAACTAATGTATTCCAAGCAATGTGTTACTAGAAAAAAAATGCATCCTTCCGACACTTCAAATTGGGCTTCCAGAGAGGGATACCCCGTCAAGAAATAAGGAGAAACATGGGTACCTATGCTTCTGATAATTATTGTATCGCAGACCTTCCGAAAACGACAACCGATCTCCCTTCTCGATGACGGGATGAAGAGAGATGAAGGGAGAATTCATGTAAAAGTAGACGCACGACGCGTTTCTTTATCATATGCGCAAAATGAACATTATAGAGCGCGTGTAGCACGTACGTTCGACCGTTGATTATTCGGATGCTGAAATTCAGAGTGACGATATCCCACTGGGCGCCCCTACCTCGACGTAGATGATCTCACATGATTAAAATTTACTATCGCCATATTCGCTGGATTTGTCGCCACGTATATATACAAATGTAACATTCTGGGCGAAATCCCTCACCCTCTCTCTCTCTCTCTCTCTCGCTCGCTCGCTCGCTCTCCTGCTGTGTCTCATGGACCCAAAACGGATCCGTTTACATATCCCATTCGCGTGCATTGCACAAGCACAAGAGAGGCCACCAACACACGACAAACCCACAACTGATGATGTCACAGTAAAACGAAGCAACAATATATTGCAAGAGAGAGAGAGAGAGAGAGGGAGAGAGAGGGAGAGAGAGAGAGAGAGAGGGAGAGACTGACAGACAGAATTGCTCGGGTTTGGAGCTCACGTTAATGGGAGAATGCGTACCGAGAGTGTACATCTGCAATGTCCGTGATTGCACAAGGGTGTATGCCGGATCCATCCTAACTCTGGATATGCTTTATATCATTTCATAGCATATATATAAATATATATATGTATATATATATATATATACACATATATATATATATATATATATATATATATATATATATATATATATATATATATATATATATATATATATATATATATATATATATACATATACATAGCACATTCGTTTATGGATATGCCCTATGATATATTGATACAAGTGTGTGTGTGTGTGGGTGGATGTATGCACACCATGTATAGGAACGTCATGAAAAGTCCACACGTACACGCATCGAATCCCATAAACGTGATAATATAACTGGAGCTCATAAAAACGCGTGCACGGGTGGAAGAGGAAGCGCTTGTGACGTGCGTGACCATCGAATGAGGGCGTTAAATTGTTACGACTTTTGCAGAAAGAGAAGAGCTCTCCAAATCGCGATAATCACCGAACAAAAAAAGATTACTCTTTTTATGTAGAAAAATGCGTGAAATGTTTACCTATATAATCACAAAAGTATCTTAAGGGTGTACTTTTGAGTGGAAAAAGATGTTTGGCCGATTTGTTTTATTGGCTTGCATGATGTATAAAGATCGGAAGAATCATGTACAAAGGGAATTATGCGCGAATTGTTTTATTTTTAGAGCTCATACCCGAAGCGCCTCCGAGCGCTCCGAAATGCACGAAACAGCCTAGACGGTGGAAGTAGCAATTGGGCGTCGTTGTACAAATGAGATACAACGAGCTGAGAAATGAAGACCTACTACCATAATGGCTCCGTGGGTATCCACAGAAGTCAAATGAGAGATTTAATTATGCCATGTGGGCGATAGCCCCTAAATCAGTTTTGGAACGCCAAACGTGATTTTCTCGAAACCAACGTTTTTGCAATCGGGAGGATACATAATTCGGGCGGTTTTCATCCGATTTACTTCAAATTGAGAATGTAGCCTCCTAGATAGATTCTCTGGAGTACACACGATTTCGAATATTCATTAACAATGCTCGTATTTATAAACAAATTGAGACGGAAAAGAATTTTTTTTAAATAATGCAATTTTGCAAAGAAACCATATTTTTTAATAATCTCGTGTACTTCCCTAGCAAAACTAATGTAAATTACGAAATCTTTTTTTTTTGTAAATGCTAATCCAAATAGGATCTGCGTCCTCGCGTAGAGTACCTAAAACGCTCGTAATATAGCAACGACTAGGCAGCCGTTTTGTATTTTTTTTCATTCATTCTTTTTGTATACGTCAACACATCTGGAATAAACACTCCAAACCTCATTTTTGTAGCTTTGTTAGTATTTTCGAAAAAAAATCTCAAAAATGTCTCTTTTTAGTTGAGCCACATAGATGTAACGTCCTCAAGATGTGAGAGCCCTTGAATAGTATATAATTACTATGATTTCCGTTGATGTATCTTGATACGATCCGCAACGGTGGTTGTGTGGTGGTTATTAAATTACCATGACTTTAGTTGTCAAATAAAGCGACAATTACAATAATTAAGATATCCTGAAGCTACACCACTATGTTAATTAAACTACTATTATTGTAGTTGTCAATAAAAAAAATAGTGGAGTAATAGTTCTGATCTCCAATGTGTAGTACACGAAAAATCAAACAGTGTTGCAATTTGAGTTTTTTTTATATCGTACCATTGAAACGTTATCGACGAAAAACGAAAAACATCCCGATTTGTGAGGGTGCGTTTCACCCCTTGAAACCGTTTTTCCGCTGATAAAAAAATACGTGCCTCTTGGTTTTTGATACTCTCCCAGATAAAAAAAAATTCAACTAAATCGGAGGACACCAAAGTGATGTTCCTTGCCAGATAGATAGTCATGATGATCACGCCGTGCATGCAATTCATGAAGCAAACTTTACACCATATTCACTACCATGTCGTTATGCAAAGCCCTGAACTCATTTAGTATCATTAATGTACAAAACATTTTGATCTTAATATGTCGTTTACTTATGCATCGTACGTTGGAAGCACGGCGAACTCATATCGCTATGCTCAAGTGTCCGCAATTAATATCTGCAAATTTTACGTCATATTGAAATCATACGTAGATATTTTGACGTGTGTTCACTATGATAGCATCAATGGTTCCCATGAATTGTACTTAATATGAAGGCAATTTCGTTTACGTTGATGATGACATTTCGTGAGCTCATCCGGTATAGTGAATTTGTGATACAATGTGACTTAAATTCGTCGCTTTCAAACGCATCATCCGTCGACTACAAGATGAACTCATAAGACGGCAAATTTGAGTTCTATAATTCATATTTGCAAATTGACGTCATATGGAAGTCATCCAATGATTTTTGTTTGTGTATTCACTGGGTTAGTACTGGTAGTGGACATGCTATGCCAGCAATATGGTGTGGTGATATACATGTTTTTCAGCGGTACATTTGTTGGCCGCAATATCACAAGGATATGTATATTTCCTAGTGACACATCCCACAAGCGCCATATGACGGCGATATGCATGTTCTCAGTGATATATTCAATAAGCGGAATATGAATTCGATATGTGTGTTTCTCAGTGATACATCCGACGAGCGCAATATGACCGCGATATGCATCTTTCTCAGTGATACATCCAACAGCGATATACATGTTTCCCAGTAATAGGGTCGATAAGCGCAATATGACGGCTATATGCAAATTGTTAAAAATCACGAATGATCAAAATAGGCAAAGAAATAAAGAAAGTTTACACAAGTGTCAGAATGGCTAGGTAGATAGCGTGCTCGGCTCTAGAATTAGAAGACGTAAGTTCAAACCGTAGGCAGGTAAAAAAATATAACGACTTAGGGTACGTTTTAATCCATTTATCATATACGCAGGAATATAAATAAAGCATACGGAAACAAAAAATACTACGAGATTTTAATTATTGAAATTTTTTATTTTCTTTTACTTTTCATGCCGCGACACCCATATGAGCACAACATAGTCAGTTCATGCCAAGCCGCCACTATGAGCTCCATTTTAGTACAACAATTTCGTCACGTCATGACGCCAATATGAGCTTCATATGAACACTACAATGTCTACACGCCGTGACCCCCATGTGAACTGCATATGGTTACAACATGGTTACGTCATGTCGTGACGACCATATGAGCTCCATTTGAGCACGACGTATTTAGGTCACACCGTGACACCCACATGAGCCCCATATGGACTCACTCATTGTTGAATATTCGTGAGCCAATTTTGCTAGTGCTGATCGATTTACTGCATGCATACTCGTGTGAGAACAACTTTGCTTCATTTGCATGTCTTATTGTGAATCATCATGTGATGACAATATGACTTCAAGGGGAACACTCATAAGGGATACATAGCTGTGTGACTTTCGATGCCGCAGACAAGATGTACATATGATATCAATATGTGTCTATATGGGTAGATTATGAATAAATTAGTTCATGTAGAAAAAATCTTACCCGATGGGTATGTTTAGCATCAGAGAATAAAGTAGTATGTTTTTCGCATTTAAAAATCACGAAACATTTACCACGCAAAAGCTCGCGTTCACTAAAGGCTATGCTAGATTTCGCTACTCGCAACACTCATTGGCCGACCATAGAACGTCATCGTACAGCGGAAATAATGGAGAAGATATTGAGGCTGTCATCTTATCTGCTTATGTCAACTTGTTCAGAACTCCCTACTGCAATATTCCATTCGAGCTTGACTGTTGAGCTCTCGGGTCCTCCAAAACGCACACAGGAAGTACAAATAAAACGATTGACGGAAGATCGTTCCAATGTAAGAAACATCCTTATCCAGCAAATATTGACAGCGAGAGAAAAAGAGGCGGATAATTGTTATGGTGCCAAAATTCGTAGAAAGTCGTTTCGTTTTCTCGGTTTTGGAAAATGACCGAGCGAACGTATAATAACTGTAACAGCTGCGAGCCATATTCCAATCGACGAGACCTGCAAAATGGATTACGTATCGAGTACTACGAGCATAAAGGTGAGGACCGTGGTTGTTCGGGCGGAGAGGGGGGGTGTTCGTGCAAAATACATATATATCGACCATGGAGTCAGTCGGAAGCCATGGGTAGACCACTTTGTACAGAAAATATGCGAACGGCTGTATAACCACGTGCGGAATAGTCTGCTCGATGGGGCCATGGAGCGCGGGCAGGGTTACACCGGTATGGGCTCAATCGAAAGCGCAAAATGGTATGTGTATACACGAACCATTGGGGTTACGCCCATTCCAAATATCGCACTGAATTGCTTCGTGGTCACTCGTTCAATTGCGCGGCAACGAATCCCGTGATTTCACTATGGAGAGGGCTGTTAAAAAAATACAAGTTCGAAAAAAAAGGATAGAAATATAACAAGCAACTGTTCGGCTGTTACCACTTATTCATTTTAGAAGCGGTTAACGCTACCTCGTGCGGTATATTACTACCTGTACATTTCGATATATACATCTATATGCATGTATTTATGCATACTAGCGACTCTCGCTGTCAATAAAAAAAAACGCCTTCACGCTTTTCTTAACGTCTTTGAGATTTTTTTACCGACTGGATCGTAAAAATAAAAAGTTTTCTAACGAGACACAAAATTCGCCAGAAAAATGCCAAATACAACAATTCACGCGTTCGTTGCTGCTCCATTAAAACAACAACAAAAACACGCGCAATCTTTGCTGCTTCTGATTGAAAAAGGAGAAAGAAGCGAGCAGGCACTACTAAAAAATCAGTTGGGATATGTTTTTTTTTGCATAGCAGCTCAGGTCAACGGCCTGGGGATTAAGGTGTTATGCCTGGTTGTGAAAGTCGAAACATCACTTTTTTCAAAACCAATTTATCTGGACGGTATATCATGTTAGAAATGGTTTCTGAAAGTGTCAAGGTGATCGGATGGAGATTAACAGATTTGTAGGTTATGTTGGCGCCTGTCAGAACGCTCGTGGTATTCTTGGCAGTACGCTTCCGCGGACGGAGAGTTAACATCATTTATGCATTATTATCAAGCTTTGCAGGAAGATGTTTTGAACGCTATAAAACCTGTTTATAGTGATTGGAGTGAAGACACTTTGTTGAAATAATGTGTAGACGGCTTTACTCAGAATAACGAGGGCTACGACCAGCTCATCTGGAAGATCAGCCCAAGGATTGTTCCGAGTGGCTCAATCGTCGTCGAATAAGCTGCATACATCGCTGCCTGTGCATTTAACGAAGGTACACGAACATTTTTGTCAATGATGTACGGCATGGGATAGCTGTGGATCGAAACGCCCATTAATGTGTGGAAAAACAAGATACGAAGCGTATTAAGACCTTATATAGACGAAAAATTTCAAAATTGTTCATTTTTTATTTATTTTTGATTCCATTAGCCTGAACGGTTAGGAATATTTTAAGCTCTACGGAATTGAAAAATTGTTAAAGTTACAGCATTTAGAGCGTAAAATAGATACTGCGTGGCACGCCCCCCACTAACTTCAAAGCCGTTTTTCCACGATTCACTTTTTTGAACCTTGTAAATGTTCTAACTCTTGAACGAAGGTTCAGATCGCGTTGAAATTTTTACAAGTAATGCTTAGTATCATCATCTATCGCGTGAACCACACAAACAAAAATTCCAATGACACAAAAAAATATAAAAAATAAAATACCGACAGACAATTGAGTAAAAAAATGTTAAGTTTCGAATTTTTGTTTTATGTAATATATTTTTTAAATAATATTTTTGGTTCACACTGAAGATACATTCATTATGCAATTATAAATATGTTTATTTTTTCCAGACACCCACATTTTATGCGAGTGCGGATAATCTTGTCCATTACGCCGACAAAGATTTTTGCCTTCGATGCTTGAACATTCCATTTTGACACTACAAAGCAGAGGATCCGAAATAATGATTTGAAATTCTGAATGATAATTGGAATGTCATTAAAAATGGTGACAGTGAAATGCGATGCACAACTCGCTCTCGGTCTGCTACAAAAACATTTTTCGATTCTAACATTATACATCATTCAGTAAATAACCGAATCCCCGACTAAAACTTTTATTTGCATTCATATGTATGCTCCGAATATAAGTACGGTATTTAAGGCCCTAGGCCACAGTAACGGCTATAAAATCATGTGCGAATTTGACAATTCTTTTTCGTATGAAAAAGTGATTCACTCATAAAATTAATTACACATCTATTTAGTATGAATATGAAGCAGTTAGAATTTTTTTTTTCGATGTGCATAATGGCCGACTACTAATATTTTCTTTTGTTATCTTTGTTTTAGGCGCTCCGCGGCGTGACATTTAGCATCCACATGTTTCGACCTAGAACAAAAAACAAAAATTCTCGTCAATCTACACTAGAATACCTAGAAAAGTACGTACGGAATTTAAAAAATATGGTTTTATTCAAAAGTTGTAGGTATTTGAACTTAAGAATGAATTTTCAATGAAAAGTTTCGTTATAACTGCTCATAAGCTGGTCATAAAATGCAAAGTTTTCGATTAATCAGAAATTCCGTACGTACTTGTCTGCGAAATGCAATCAGGAACAGAACTTTTAAATTTGAAGTAAATCGAGTGAAAATTGTCGAAGCTAATTGTCACGCCAATTGGAAAAAAGCTGTTTCGAGAAGTTTCGAGTAGGCGGCCATTTTGTACATCGAAAAAAAAAATTCTTACAACTTGACATTCATACTAAATGGAGGTGTAATTAATTTTATGAGTGAATCACTTTTTCATACGAAAAAAAATTGTTAAATTCGCACATGATTTTATACCCGTTACTGTGGCCTAAGGCCTTAACTCTTATCAATACCTTGGTAAAACTGCGGATAAATGCAGTTGCTACGAATGAAAAAAAAACGCCAAGCCATGCAAAAAATCAACCCAATCAAATCAATCTCTCGTTGTTAGCGTTTTCCGCTCCAAGTACTCTCCTGTCGAGCCAGTTTACCGTAGCTATTCTAAGCTCTCCACATTTTAATAACATCGTTAACCATGAAGTGTTTAACGGGTCCTTGCAGACATCGACCATTACGTTCAACGACGTCGGAGCCCGTTTAATCCAGATGACTGGCCAAGATACTTTGCTGCCCTACTGTACGAACAAAGAATGACCCTTACGATCATGTCTGTGCAGTTTGTTAACAGCGCAAGGGCTATTAGAAAGGTCTGTCCCTAAACTGCCTTTGGCCATTATAGGAATTAGAGATACCTGCCCAATTGCAAACTTGTCTGTATCAGCCTATACCTACTGTGAGTAACATCGAACACGCGAGGGAGAGAAATACTCGGTGCAATCCAACCCTACAGGTTCATCTCGAGTTAGAGCAAGGCCTATCTCGCTCGTTCTCACTCCCTTTCTCTATCTCTCTATCTTTTCGCTTTTTGACCCCCCTTCCCTCTCCGTTTCTCTCCCTCCCCCTCTCCCTCTTCCTTGGTCGTTCTACCCTATTGCCAGTGGTTAGTGCGGGTTTCCAAGTTAGTTATACTACTTGTAGGGCGAAGTTCGTGGGGCACAAGTAGGACTCGGAGTATTTCGAGGCACCTTGTTAAGTTTCCATGAGGTTACGACGCGCAACGGCTTTGAAGCTAGTCCCCCGCCCTTTTCTTCCTTTCACCAAGCCTATCTCACTTTCTCTCTGGCTCTCTTGCCCCCCTCCCCTTTCATTCTTGTTTATTGCCCCATCTTCCGCAAGTGTGTCAGTTAGTCGGGTTAGCCAGAGCTTTAGTCAAATGGAGGTTGAGGGCTTTTATAAGTTCCCTCGCCGTCCGATCTTGCCTTATCATCCACAACACCCTTATGGGTTCTGCCACGTACCTTGTATTTGAACAATCCCCGTACTGCATAAACAATTCATGTTTTTCAAACTTCGTTATTCTTGCTCTCTTTGTCACCTCTCTCGGTATGGCTCATGGCCTTAGGCCACGGTAACGGGTATAAAATCATGTGCGAATTTAACAATGTTTTTTTCGTATGAAAAAGTGATTCACTCATAAAATTAATTACACATCTATTTAGTAGGAATGTCAAGCTGTTAGAAAATATATATATTTTTTTTTGATGTACAAAATGTCCGACTACTTGAAACTCCTCGAAACAGCTTTTTTCAATTGGCGTGACAAATGAATTCAACAATTTTCACTCGCTTTACTTCAAATTTAAAAGTTATGTTCCTAATTGCATTTTGCAGAGAAGTACGTACGGAATTTCTGATCAATCGAAAACTTTTCATTTTATGAGCAGTTTATGAGCAGTTATAACGAAATTTTCCACTGAAAATTCATTTCTTAAGGATGTTGTGCCCAAAGTTGAAAATGGTGATAAAATTTCTAAAATTTGATAGGTCATTATGTAAAACATTTGAAAGGTTGTGTAAAAATTTCACGGCGATTAGGAAGCTGGCTACTGAGAAATTAGAATCCACAAATTGCACGCCGCATTATGGAAACTAAAATAGCTTTGCAATTCTATTAGCAAATAGCAAACTTTGCTATTTGTTTTCAAGAAATAAGAAAAACAAGAAATAGAAAAAATATTTATGAATAATCGTTTTTTTATTTCAAATATATCAAAAACAAAAGTGGCTTTATGGTGCAAGCCACGACGTCGTCCGTGAACGGAAATGAGTATTTAAATTTCCCGCTCTTTCGTTCTATGCATCATTGCCGCTATATTCTTATATGTTTTTCCTCACGTGTGATTTTTTTTGTCTTTCCGGCATCATTTTTTGTAACAAAAAAAAATAATAATTGCAAAGTGACTCCAGTTTCCATAAACCTGCGTGTAATTTGTGAATTCCAATTTCTCAGTAGCTAGCTTCCTAATCGTCGTGAAATTTTTACACAACCTTTCAAATGTTTTACATAATGACCTATGAAATTTTTGAAATTTTATTACCATTTTCAATTTTGGACACAACATCCTTATGTTCAAATACCTACAACTTTTGAATAAAACAATATTTTTGAATTTTCGCACGTACTTCTCTAGGTATTCTAATGTAGATTGACAAAAACTAAATGTCACGCCGCGGAGCGCCTAAAAAAAGATAAGAAAATATTAGTGGTCGGCCATTTTGTACATTGAAAAAAAAAACAATATTTTCTAACAGCTTGATATTCATACTAAATAGATGTGTCCATTTTATATCGTATGACCGGATGATTTTTTCTTGTATTTTTCCATTCGTTAATATCAAATTACTGAATTTGTTTTCTTTTTTCGAACATCGAACATTTTTCTACAGCCACGTATTTTCGTAATTTGCAAAATTTCAAAAAATGACATGGTCTTACGAAAGTTTTATTATCAAATTAAAAGCACATTTTACATTTCCGATTACCCTAATTGCCAGAACCACCTACACGGATTAGCCAAGCAACACCGGCGGCACTTTGTTTAAATTATGATAACTTTATTGCTTATCAATATTTTTCCATCAAAACCGTCAAATCAAGTCCGTAAAATTCCGACCTCGTCATCCCAATACTCTCATGGGAAAAAATATTGAAAACCGATCTACAAGATAATGATTGTTTTTGCATCTGTTTCCGTTCCGACGACTAGAGTCGGTGCGAGATCTGAGATTGATCATAGCAAAACGCATGGATGGAATAATTTTTCTCCCCGATAGGTTTGAGCGACTGTAACTTTTTCAACCAGAGAACAATGCTTATGCAGTTATTGATTATTCGCAACTTTTTCTAACGCTTCCGTAATAATGATGGACTGTTTCCGGACTGCTGCGTCGTTTGTAATTGTTTCTTTTTCGTCACCATTCGTCATTTATTCACTTTGCGAGGAAGATATCACTTAAGACTTAAAATTCAGTTCTTTTTTATCGCAGCCACGTTTCAAGTGTTGGCAACGATTTTCTTCCGTGAAAAACACCGCGCGCGTTCCATCCTATAATTCTTATCCTCAGTGGCTGTCACCATTTCCTGTCGCGACGTCTCACCACTTCCGCCCATCGTGGCGCCCTCTACTAATCTGGTAATACTTTCGCTTAGCCAGCCCGGCGACGTTCCGTGACGGACCAATTTCCTTTACTGATTGGATTGATCATAAAATCATAGTAATTTAATCATAAAATGCTGATAAAAAGTCACGGCAACCCTTGAATCATTGTGATGGGATTATTCGATGCTGCAAATGTGGCAATTACGATTCAATCGATCTTATGGGTTGAGAAAAAGTCTAGATAACCAGGACCAGATGACTAAAGTGAATTCTTCGCAAATGACAAATGCCAAGTTTCTAGTTCACTTACAGGAATAAAAAAGTCGTATTTTTCTCGTATTTTCCGTATTTTTCACACTTTGCGTAAGCGACGAATACAAAAATATTACGAAAAGCATTTGCCCGAAGCAATTGGTGCAATGGATTTTTTTCTAAATGATCACTTTTATTCACCTCAGTGTGACCAAGAACCCTCATCAAATATTTTTCTTCAGTGCGACCTGAATAAACTTTTCGGACTCTTTTTACCACGCTTACTCACTTAAAGGTAGTTCACTTATATATTAGACAAATTCTGTGATTAACTCGGTAATTGACGCGTTTCTGAAGGGTCGAAAGATTCTGTGGCAAAGTAAGTTTCCAAGCCAGCAGGGCGGAAGCTTATGGAGGTCCGAGTGTTGCACATTGAAGTGGCACTCCTTTCGTAGGACTTCCGAGTTATAAATTCTTCGTCGAGGTACCACAAGGACGCGAAAGTACACAGTTTCAAATGCAGTTGCAGGTGAAGAGCGGTGTGAGAGCCATTTATTTTCTGTGCAAAATTCTTACCGGCGAGGATAATGAAGCTTGTGCATGCGTGTGACTTTGTGTGTATACGTGTCTTTATACATACACCTGTATATAGAGCACTACGGTGTTTAGCGGCGTTCCCAAGAACGGGCCAAGTCTTTTTACTCTCTTTTTCACAGCTTGACAGACTTGCTCCCGCTTAGTTGAACCATTTCACGCCACTCTGCTGGCTAATGTACGCGTGAACACTTGGCGAAAAAAAAAAGATCGTCTTTCGACTTTTATCGTTCCGCTACCATTTGTTGCATTCATCTCTACGCTGCAACATAATCATTCAAATAGCCTCGTACGTATCATCATTTTTACGTGAAAACAGTTTTTGAGCTAACATGACATTCGATGATTCTATCCGAATTCCTGCGTGACAACAATCGATCAATCAAATGTATATGGGCAAACGTGATTTTGAAGCCATTCGATTCTCAGGCCCGTCCTATCCGCAAGATCGACCATTCGGTTGAAAAAATGTCGTTTGTCATCGAAACAGCCAATTGTAAGGATACTCAACATCACATAGATATTACTTCCGTAATGACGAAGGATATTTATAGTTAACCTTTTTCGGCTCATTGTCTGGTAGAAGGTACTTGAATGCGTGGGAGAAGGCGTATTCTTTTGCGACGTACATGCAATTCTATCCATTGCTTCCTGATATCTGTAGGGGTCTAACACTATTACCTACAGGAGTCTCAAATTTGACATAGTCAAAATAGAAATTCAACGCCTCAGCTAAAATTACAGAATGAGGATAGTAAATTACCCAAAGGAACTAGCTCCAAATATGGGATCCGAAAATTTAATAACCAGAAGACTCCAGAAAAATAGATCAAGGGACCTACAAAATCGGTTTCTGGTGTAAAATAAAATACCGACATCACCTACGAGTCACGAGAGTCGGGGATCACTGGATACTCGGCACGACCCGGCAAACAATCTTCACATCAACCGAATTCCCGAGAGTTACTAAATAACAGATTGCAATTCAATATATTTTTTTTTAATATTTAGAAAATACATACTCGCTAATTGGTTTCTATACTTCAAAAGTATAATCAATGGATGACTCCCACTAAGCTGATGAATTACTGAAGCTTCTCCGGTGAGAAATTCCCAAAATCAACCCTAACTGGAGTGCTTCGCTTTCTTATGATATTGACTGATAAGAAACACAGCGTCTGAGGTGAGAAGACCCCTTAAGGGGTCTTCTCACTTTAGACGATAAAAAAGGCTAATTGCATGAATTTTTTTGATAGGTCTACATTGTAGATATTGATATAAAAGTTGTTACAGTTGATAAAGACACTTTCGAAATACGTTTAAGCATTTTCTTACTTATGTAAGTCACTATTTATAGAGGAAAATGGTAGTTAAAAAAATGTCCTGAAAAAATTGTAGGTCGCCGCTGCTGATGAAATCCCGGAGATGGATCATCCGAAACAAAAAAGTCAAACGGTTTTAGATTTAGTATATTAACGGCTACAGCGCATATCATACGATTTTTCATATATGCAGAAATAAAAAAATGGCGGACATTTTTCGAAAAAACAAACAACGTGTTTTTCACCGTAGTCCGCCCCCCCCCCCCCCCCCATTTAAACCGTTTACCCGCCGATAGAAAAATTCGTGTCTAATAGTTTTGAATGTTTTATGACATATGTGAGTTTCAGCAAAATCGACGGCAGACACTGAAGTGATGTTCCTTTTGAGATTCATGCAATGTCCGAACTCACAATTACGACGAACACGGAATTAAAAATTAAATCTTGTCTGGCATATGCACAAGATCTGATTCCATGTGATATCCATGTACGCTCACTTGCAATATACATCAACAATTTCAGGATGTCATCTTTGGATTGTAGGACGCCATCTAACAAGGAAAGGTTGCGATGTCGATCTGCCCGATTTCAATGAAATTTGGCATGCTTGTAGAATGGGTGAAAACAGGCGACACGTATTTTTTTACATCTACGGAACGCGATTTTTAAGGGGTGAAAGCACCCTCGAAAATAGGGGTGTTTTTCGTTTTGCGTCGATAACGTAAATCGTTCTCATCTCCAATGTATAGTACACGAAAGTATAAACATTGTTGCAATTTGAATTTTTTTCATATCTCGCACCGTTAAAATTCTATCGACAAAAAACGAAAAACACCCCAATTTTCGAGGGCGCGTTTCAACCCTTAAAAATCGGGTTCCGCAGATATAAAAAAATACGTGTCGTCTATTTTTACCCATTCTACAAGCATGCTGAATTTCATTGTAATCGGACAGATCGACCTCGCAACCTTTCCTTGTATGATTGGGTGGGGTTTTCGTTGCCTCTCTTCCAAGCTCTCTCTCTACCTCTTCGGCTGTACTTCGTGTCTCCTTTTCCGGGTTTTCCGTGCCGGACCCCTCTCTTTCCCGTTCTGTCTCTCTTTCTCCTTCTTCCTCTGTCGTTCTGCCTCGAATGAGCAGATATATATTAGTCCTGTTGGTACATAACATGTACACAGCAAGGAACTGCTTAGTTTTGTTCTTCACTATTTAATGCGAAATAATACTTGGAACAAAGAGGAGCAAGCCCCGACAACGGAGGGGCTCACCAAAAGGAAAACGACAACGCACCGGAGTGCGAAGAATCCGAGGATCGGAGCAGTTGGAAAGAGCACAACGACGACAACGATGGGTAAAGTTTTTAAAGCCCTTAATCTTGTTTCGTGAGAGCAACTAAAGTCACTAAACTAACTGGCTCAGTGTGTGAATGTTTTTTGCGTATATTTCAGCCTTTCACCTTTCTCTGTCTTGGGTTTTGTCTTTTTCATCCACGATCACCTTCCGTCGCTCGTACCTTTCTCTACTCTCTACCCAGGCGCTCGCGTCGGTACAACAAATTCAAGAAATTCGACGCAAAGCGTAAATTGCCAAAAAAAAGAGCAAAAATTGTTCGTTAACGATCGTTGATGATTCTGCTATAGCTGGACGCCTTATCTCCGGTACACTTTTCGACCGAGTTCGAGAGTCGCAGACAAAGTATTTTGTTTTTTGCTTACGAAAAATATAACCTCATCGAAACTTTCCCACGAAAGGTAGTTTCAAACTTTTTTCTCTCACTGCAAAAAAACGTCGTTAAATTGCTCTATATACAAAAAAATAGTGGATAAACTATTACTTTTTGTCTCGCAAATAAACGCATGAATAATCTTGTTTTCGGAAAACTTATAACTCTCCGCGGAAAGATGAAAAATGGCTCGAATTTTTCATGTTTTTTAGCCGAAAATGTGGTCATGAATCTTGGCGTTTTTTTTTTTCTTCGCCTCGCTTCCTTTATCTCTGTAAGTTGCTGTTTCCCGCCTCTTTCTTACCGGGAGATTGATGTGCTGACTCCGAAGAAAGTCTCGAAGCTCCGAACGAGTTTACAATCGTCCCGGAGTAACTTGGCAGGCGTGACACGCGATTGCGGAAAAATATCCCCTGGAGAGACTTTTTCCGTTATATACGTTACGTTGAAACGCGAGCCTTAAAGTACGTAGGATTCTCGAGTAGAATTCTATTCGGGTCTGGTGCTCCAGCGGAGAATGACGAGCGAGGGTCGAGGTGGTCAACGGAGGTCAGTCTTCGGGATCGATTTGTATCGCATCTCAAGATTCTTGAACGGGCGATGTCAACCGAGCTCCTTCAGCCTTTTTCGCGATACAAATGAATCGTCAGAACGAAAAGGTGCCAGGAGGAAAATTCGACAAAGACGTGCAGAGAAAGGTCAATCCATGATTTGCCGTCAGAGCTTTGTGGAACACGTGCCAATTTACGAAGAAATTTTTGTTCCTTGTAGAAACCTATTCTTATTCATGTTCACTAAGATACTCGTGTGAGAGAAACGTTCATTTTGACCGGTAATATCGATTAATCAAATAGAAAAAAATCACGTTCAAAGTTCCTCCCTTAATTAATTCAATCCTCGCAAGTGGTTATTATACAAGAAATTTAACAAATGAAAATAATATTTTACAGAAGATATTTTATTATTAATTATGATTCAATTACTCGGGTCTTCGTCAATTTTTTCGGACCAATGTAGAGAAGCAAATGAATCAGACGTTTTTACGTGCCCTTATTAGAAAGGTAAAAATTTTGGTTTATTTTATTTTTTATTGCGCAGAGTCTTAATCTCTTCGGTGGCAGAGACAATTCGACAAAAAGTGCCGAAAATGGCAGGACATTTTGTTTATCCTGAAAACTTGTACCTTGGGGTTTTTGAGGGTGCTGATTACGAATCTGAACTCAAAATTCAGGAATTCACAATGACGAACAAATATGGTGAATGAAAATACAAATAATACAGATTGATTTAGATGAAACTCGGTACTCACGCTTCATATATTTCCACCTATTTATTGTATTATGCTCCATGTTATTGAATTCGTCATGAACATTTCCTTTATTTTGAGTTCAGCATCACACTCAGCGTCCCCGACTACCCCCGAGTACCAAGATTTATCCAAATCGAGCTGTTTTTGCACTTTCGTCCGCCATATTAGATCCGCCATTAAATTTTTTTGAATTTTGTGTTCACATTCGTAATAAGCGACCTCGGAAATCCCAGAGTAACAAATTTGATCTAAATCGAGTAAAGTTTTCAATTTCGGTCCGCCATTCTAGCGCCGCCATTTTGAATTTTGAAATCTAAAGTTCAGATTCGTAATAAGCGACCTCAAGAATCACGGAGTACTAATTTTCATCTAAATCGAGTAAAGTTTTTTATTTTTGTCCGCCATATTGGCGCCGCCATTTTGAATTTCCAAATTTTGACTTCAAATTCGGATTCAGCGAGCCCAAAAACCCCCGAGTGAGGCTCCGATTTCAAATCAGAGCAAGTTAAATAGGAGAATAAAGAATGACACACTATTGCGGCAATGCCACACAGGGCACGGAATTATTTGACGTACTATTGCGTCAATGCCAACGAAGGAGTTAACTTTGATTTGGTTCAAAGATTTTGTAAAAATTCCAAAAATTGACCGAGTTATGACGATTTTAGTGGACCAGGTCAGAACGCCCCGTTGCGTTACGGCTCTAGCGCTGCACGGCGAATTTTATGGTTTCTAAGGACATTGATATGACTGCCCAACCAGGCTGTTTAATTGTTATACGGTGCAGGAATCGCAGATTGAAGGTATGAAAAATAATTGACTTTTAGCTCAAGCATGTAGTCCATACACTAAGGCACTTTCTTACAATTAAATTTTCAAATAACAATCGGGACGAAAGAGTGCATTTCAATCACAAAAATTTGAAATAAAAGATGTTTCTTTTTCTACGATATAAGCGATGAAAATTAATCGAATCACCTGTCAGTCATCGTTTCGTCCCTTTCACTCATCGTTCCATCTCTTTCATAAAAAGGTTCCTTGTGCATATCTCCACTACACATGGAACTACCAAAAAAAATGAAAGAATAATTTTTTATTGTCAATTTAAAGGAACATCTATTATTTCAAACTTTTTGCCACAAAATTCACTTTTTCGCCACAATCGTCACTATAACGATTCAATTGTCTAAAACGAGAAAAAAAAAGATTCCAGAACAAGATATTGTCCTATTCGTATTGCCCGTACCCGAAACCATGAAGAACCACCGAAGATATTGAGCAGACCCAAACATTTATAGGAAAATTGTATACGAATAAAGTGGATTTAGTACGTTTTCTTCTCTTGCGTTTATCTCGAAAGTATACTTTGCAATATGGCGTACGTTATATCTCAAAATCTAATCGTCCGATTTACTTCAAATTTGGCCTGAACATATGTTATAACATATTCAATCGACAAACCGGATTATTTTGTTCATATTTTCCTCCGTTTGTTAATAAAAAACGTTTAAAGTCGTTGATTTTTGTCGCAAATCGACATCTTTTTTTTTCAAAACAGTGCAATTTATGCAAATTTTAAAATTTCGATAACATATCCGGTGGCTTTGTAGTTTCACCATTGTACCAAAAAAATATTTTTCCATTTTTTTACTTTAGATGAATCTAGTTACCGGAATCATATATGCGATCGAGCCGTGTGGAGGCTACAGACCAGAGATTAACTGACAATGATTACGTTGTTTATATATGTTTTGCAATAAAAAAAGGCAACATGACTTATCATCCCAATACCTCAGACGAAAAAAATATTGAAAATCGATCTGTTTTTTTAACTACAATGTTATGCATACCGGTTGATATGGCTGTGGACGTATCAGACGTTAGGTTAGAGGAGCGAAGTGCGGGTAAGAAGGGATAAGAAAGGGTTCAATTAAGAAGAGTAATACGTAAAAACCCTCAGGAGTATAAGTTTGAACTAAATTAAAAAAAATTAAATTAAAAAATATAAGGCAATTAAAAAAAATAAAAAACAATAGACAAAAATGAAAATATTGTTGCACTCGAACTCCATTACCATAATAGGTACATAATTGAAGCTGTATCCACTTAAAGCAAAAATACATAACGTATGATCCTTCAGTAAATACAAATTCGTATCAAGACCGGCATTGAAGAAAAATCGAAGTGTGGACGTGGAAGTTCGCGCAAATACACTAATGCACCAACCATGTTATTAGAGTTCTAGTGTCGCTTCGGCTGTACGTGGGATACTTTAACTAGAATAATCGGTCCATTGGGGGTCTATGGATAGCGCTATATTCACATAATACATAAATCTGCTTGCATGCACGTTAGATGTGCTGGCGACACGATCTCGGGTTCGTAATATCGTATCCACCCGAATCATCATCCACCTAAGAAAAACCCACGCTTGAAAAAAATGATTGCACACCTTTAGAAATCTACTAATTTTACACAAAGTGCAACTATTTTATAGCATTGAAAATCTAATCCGACTTCCCGGGTAATAAAAAAAAGCAGGTACGTGTAAATAAAGTTAGTTGTTTTTTATTATTTTTCAAAAAGTATTGATATGTTGAGGTAACATAATTCAAAATCTACAGATACTACACAAAGTGCAACTATTTCATGGCATTGAAAATATAATCTGACTTTTCGGGTAATAAAAAAAACAGGTACGTATAAATAGAATAAGTTGATTTTTATTATTTTTCAAAAGGTATTGATACGTTGAAGTAACATAATTCAAACTCTACAGATATTACACTTCGTGTAATATCTGTACCATTTTCTGTATTTCTGTATTACATGGCATTGAAAATGTAATCAGACTTTTCGGGTGATAAAAAACGGGTACATGTAAATAATATGAGTTGGTGTTCATTAATTTTTAAAGAATATTGATACATTGAGGTATACACTTGGGTTTGTTTGGGTTTGTTTGTATAATAATTCTTATATAATTTTTGTAATACATTTGTGATATAAGTTGCCATATAATAGTAATTTAAAAATGCATAACAAGATTAGAATTAGGTAGGGGGAAGGCATTTTTCAACAAATCACAGGCATTCAGCATGTCGCAGCTCCCCCAACTCTACTGCAACATAGTGGCAGTGCAGCGGGGGTAGCATTAGCTTCGTGTGACATCCAGCTAACTCAGACCCCTATATCGAGCCTGCCTCAACAAACATGTATCGTTTTAAAAGCATTTTCAATGCTAAAATCGAAATTATTCGGAACAAAATCCCTTTTCCAGGTCCAAAAACCTCTTGCAAGAATGAAAAGCACATTGCTATTGACAGCCCGATAAACGCCAGGTGCTCCGCCGATGGCTGACAAGCCTGACTTGTATTTTTGAAGGAAGACTTTCCTACAATCCTGCGGGGAGGAGCGAGAGTTAAAAAAAATGATTACATTTTAATAATTTGTGAAAACATAACGAAGTTAGTTCAAGAGGAAGCTGGAGAGTCGGCCAATAGGATGAGAACATTCATTGACGATGTAAGAGAATTGGCGGAAACAAGGTAGACGTTCGTCATTAGCCGAACGGAAACTACTGTCCCTATACAGTAGAAACGGAACTCGTCTGCGTGAAGAGCAAAGGGGAGCGAGAGTAGGAGGAGGAGCGAAAGAGAGAATTACAGGGACGAAGATAACGGAGTGCCTAGAAAGAGAGGGAGAAAGGACTGAGCCAAGGGCTTGAATGAGAGCACGAAGCATAGAATGGAAAGGGAGTACATGAGAATTTTCTTCCGTCATTGAAGATCGTCATGCTGCGGAGAGTCTGGCTGGTACGTAGATACGTGGGAAAGGGTGATTTAATAAAAGATTTGCCATGCTCCCGTAGCCTCGCTGATCTCAACTTGAACGAGTCGAAAGTTTTCACAATCTTTCATCACCGAGATTTCTTGTACAGGTTACACATTTTACCATTATTTTGGCAATTTTACCCGTGCTGTATGAAACTCTTTCCTTAATTTGCGCGTTTGCTTAATCTTTTTTTTCGGATATATTTGTAATTATTTTTTCTCATTTCGGATATATTTATAATTCTTTTTCCTCATTTCGGATATATTTATAATTATTGTTACTCATTTCGGATATATTTATAATTCTTGTTTCTCATTTCGGATATATTCATAATTATTTTTCCTCATTTCAGATACATTTATAATTATTTTTTCTCATCTCGAATATATTTATTTTCTGGTATAAGGGCTTCTCAATTGGGGTATATTTATAATTTGATTGATCAATTGATGGTTTTTTACGTCAATAATTAAATCACAGACATTAAATCACACCTACAAAAATAAATTTAAGTGTGATGAGTATTGTGCGATACACATGTTACTGCAGTTTGAAGGGCCATGAAAGGTGGAGACTGGCATGCGATTTATTTTACTTACTTTTTCTATTTTTACCGAATTTATTATTACGACTAGCACAAAATTGCCGCGAAATTTCTTTGGAATTCTGAAATTTTTCGGAACCAAGGTTCGAAACTACAAATGAGAGGAAACTCGGAGGGGTGCTTTGTCTTCTAATGGGGGAATTAGAAATTTCGAAACAGGAGAAAACATCACTTTGGAGTTTGTAGAAATATTTTAAATCAACAGACACATTTCGAACACCGGAAAAAGAACTGCGATGAAGAAATTCAAGTAAGAGGTAGTTTACCCCCTTGAGCTTGCTATTCGACAAAAAAGCAAAAACACGTAAACTTTGGTTTTGTCTCCTCCCAAAATGGCACTTATTTCCTTCAATTGGCTGCACTTCTTTCATATGTGGGATGGAAGGAAAAAGGGGGTCGTTCATCCCTTCAATTTTGTTTCTTTAAATGTACCCATAGTGGACGTTTCATCGCTTTGCATTAAAAGTATTTTCTTTTTTGTTCCACTGAAATCAGTATACTTGTGGGTAAAAGTGTAAAATCATCCCTTGACATGTCTCACTCTAAGAGGCGGTTAGATCCCTCAAAACCGCTTATACACCGATGTAAAACATGTATGTGCCTCATAATTTTCAATATGCTACCATATAAATACATGACAACAAAACGGACAGTGGATATCAATGTGATGTTCCTTGTCAGTTTGTTGACTAGACACAACCGAAATTGAGTTAAATATAGGCAGAAGTATCGGCACTGATTTTTCACAGTTTCATTTTCATCAATTTCATCCATCAGTTTCCGCACATTAGAAAAGAGTGACTCTGGGTAACACTCCACTGGGTTAAAGGGTTCAAAACATTTAAAAATTCGGAAAGTCATAGGACAGAATTTTGGAGAAAATAATAAATAAGGTGGTCGGCCCACTGGTCGTCAGGGGCCAAATGATCGTCGTATTTATATTATAAATAAGTAATTTAAGATAATCATTCGTTCGTGCAGATGTGTGATATATTAGCATCCAGAAGGTCATTGCTATGTTGTATTACATTGTTACACTTGTAAGTATACGCATTAAAAAAATCAAATAAAATATATTCACTTACGGCGTCTATGTGCGATTTCGGCTGAATCCTTCATTTGGAGGTTACAGTAAATCGTATCAAATCTCGGGTGATTCGAAAATGTCTGGGGACTTCCTTGAGGTCAGTTAGTCTTCTAGTTATAAATAAGAATCTTAGCTTTGCGTTCAGCATGTAAAATTACAGTTTCATACTGATTTCAACGAGTTGTCGAAGGATTTTTTTTCCGTTACTTAGTTTTTGTTTTATAGGCAAAATAATAACTAATCCTTGGCCTAAATATCACTATTTATGTTCAAACGTCCTCCATTTTGTCATAAATCGATATTTTCAAAATCGACTATGTCAAGTACTAGATAATGGTGTATAGAATAACCACAAAAAAACCTCAAGGCGATCGGTTCATTGGTTTACGAGAAATTTTGGGTACCGATTTTTTTACGACGCTCCAAGGATCATACAATATCCTTGTATATTTTTGATATTTTTGAATAAAGAAAATTAAACATATTTTTGAATGTATATACTTTTAGATAATTAACACCCCAATCCGGAATTTCAAGAGGTTTTCCTTGAAAAAATTCACAAAAATGATGACCTTTTTTCCTGCTCTTAGGTGTATATCTCCCCATAAAGCAATTTAAACGCATGTGACGATTGGTGGGACCTTTCATGGCGATTACTAGAGCATCCGTCGTGGCAGCATGACGATGACTCGTACCATACAGTCTTGAAACCTTTAGAAATGTTTTTCTTTGAAAACTCTATATTGCACGAAAATTTTACAATGGCATTCTCATTCGTAATAAAAGAGGGGGGTCTAATTCCGAAAAGGACATACCTTCGATTAAATTGGAGGTTCGTGCACTCATGTATTTTGACCCGCTGATTACGAATATAATAGTGAAAATACCCGCAAATTTGATTTTTACTGTCAAAACTCACAAAAACTGGTTTTTGAAAGTTTTTGTGCTTTATTTGAATAAATGTTGATGTTAGAGAAAAATATTTCCCACGAAAGTTGTAGCCTATAAAAAGATTGATCTTTTATATTCCATACAGTTTTTGTGTACAACTATTCTGTTTCGAGAACAATCGGATAATGCTGCAATAAGTGCATTGTACTAATCTCCATTAGTGCTGTAACCTGCAACCTTCTGCAACCTTACCGCGGTAAAGTGCGTAAGTAGACAATATCGTAACTAATGGAGATTAAGAAAATGTATTTTTTGAAGCATTATCCCATATTTCTCGAAACAGATTGGGTTTATACAAAACATGTATAGGACATAAAAGATCAAATTTTGTTTAGCCTACGCTTTTTATGAACAACATTTTTCTCTAAGATCAACATTTATGACGATAAAATGGAAAAACTTTTTAAAAATCAGTCTTTGTTAGTTTTCACCTCGAAAATCAAATTTGCGGGTATTTTCACTATCACAACCGTGATCGGCGAGTAAGAATACGTGGGTTCACAGATTCCAAATTCATCGGAGGTTCGCCCTTTTCGAAACTTTATCCTAAAAAAGTAATTGAAGATGACTCCAAATAACTTCTACTCACTTTCTAAGTTAAATAGTGTATGCTAAAAATTGGAAAGGAGGTTGGAGCGATCCAGTTGAGACAGCCGACGGTTTATGAATTTTCTTTCCAGTGAACCTCAAAAACATGTTTACGAGGTATAGATTAATTTTGTAGATGCTAATTTTATCATCAAATATGAAATTACAGGGCAAAATTATGTAGTTTTATATTTTTATTACGTAAATAAGAAAAACGTTTGTGTCACAACCAACTTCAAAAAGTATAACATTATCGATGATTATTACGAAAAAAAATGCGTCGACGAATGTTTTATATAACCCAGAATGAAATTTCGAGTTATTTATAATTACGCCTATTTATATTGATCCCACGAGATTATTGCTTTTGCAAGAGCTAATGCTCTTCATTCTCCAGCCAAGGTTCGTCATCTTTCATCAACTCTTGATGGTTCAGTATTATATCAGGTGTAGTAAAAAGAAATCCATTATTTTTGCATGAAATTGAAGGTAAGAATAATGGGTTTCGTTTCACTATACCTAATATATAGTTCACGATCCGCAAGATTAAGTTTGCGCTAATCCGTTGTTAGGGATATTTTACCTTGGTGCTAAATAGCCAAAAAAATACCCGGTCCGTAGCATGAACATCTTCTTGCCCATCTAACTACGCGTAAAATAACATAAATTATACTATTTTTTATCTCTGGTGTTGTGGGGTGCAAAAATTTCAAACAATTCGTAAAGACTCGGGATAGTCTAGACGATAACATATATTTTTACTCTATTTTGGTGAATACCCGGCACAAATGTGTCACGAACCGAGGGTGGCGGTGCTGGTGGAATACGGTTGTCCTCACTAAGCTGCATTCGGAGCTTCACGGCATTCACTTTATAACTACTAAATGATGAATGCACGAGGAGTCCCGGGGATTTAAGGATATTGAGTCCCTATGAAACATGTTAATGTTAATTGTTCAATAAATAGCTTCTTAAGGCAGGATTCTACTTTGAAACCATGAAAAAAACGCTATTTTCGTGAATTTTTTCTGAGAATACTATTAAAGATATCGATATGGGGTTTGAACTGTTCAATAAATACACTCTTTAAGTACATGAAAAAAAATTTTTAGTGTATTTTATTCATTTTTTGTACACGCAAAATATGTTTAAAGCCAACGCCTCGAAAAACAGGTACCGTTGCCGTGGTCGTGAAATCTTCCCGACGGATGGTCTGAAACAAAAAAATCAAATAGTTTCATGTTCAGTATGTCTTCAGGAACCGACCTAACTAGAATATTTTATATACGTGCAAAATTAACAAAATGGCGGCTAAAATACGAAAAAAAAAATGCGTTTTTTTTGGGTCTTTTTTTGCAATAAAAAAATAGTTCTAATCAAAATTTTAAGTTGATTCTAGTTAGGTCGGTTGGTACACAGATATAGAATATGTGTTCCAAATTTCATAAGGATCGGTTCAGTACTTTTTGAGTTATCACGACCACGGTACTTGAAAATGTCGTTTCGAGAAAATCGCGTTTAAAGTTTTGGTGAGTGATAAATCGTAGAAAAAATTATCTTACCCTCAATCAGCGATGCCTGGGCCATATAATATGCCTTCGACGTGTTCCAGGTGGGTGCTTTCATCCAATTTAGCCTTTTTTTCTTTTAATTCTGCCCTCCTTAGAAGCCTCAGTCGAGCGGCGGTTCGCTCGAACGATGCGATGTTGGTCGCGCATAGTGGCGAACTGCATGACGGTTGGGCCGATTGTAATGCCCATGACTTCCATTATTTTTAAAACTGGGCTGAATCCTTCATTAAAAACGCGGGCAGCAGTGAGGCACGCAATTTTGACGATTTTTTTGCCATTAAAGACATGTTTCGGTGCCATAGCCCAAACTGTAGAGTTGAAACATTCGTTGTTATTTTGAGTGTTTCCACCCAAACATCTCTCCAGTAATTCCGTTTTTGTTAGATCTTCGTAGATCGGCTTCAGCACCTCTTGTACGTCACTAGCAAGAGCAGGAGGATGTTTATAATATTTTAAAGCGTTGTTTGCTTCGGCCTTCTTATACTTGCACCAGGCGGGTCACAATAGCGCGCTCAGGTAGGTGCGTTCGAAAGGCGAAAAAGGATAGTTAGACTGCTTGGAACTTTATAAAATTTTGACCGAACATTCTTGAACATATTTACTTTCGAAAAAAGTAAAAAAAAAAAAAATTTTTTTTCAAAGTTTCAAAGTAGAATCCTGCCTTAATCGTCATGAAATTTTTACACGACCTCCTGAATACTTCATGTAAAAACATACCAAATTTTCCGAATTCTATCACCATTACTTCAACCTCCTTAAGGGTTGAAAGAAAAAATGATAAGAAAATTCTGAAAATTTGGTATGTTTTTGTATGAAGTATTTAAGAGGTCGTGTTAAAATTTCACGACGATTAGGAAGCTCGTTATTAAAAAATTAATATTTTGTTAAGAACAATTTTCAAAAGAAATTTAAAAAAATTTATCAACAAACTTCGTTTTGTTTCCGTTGCTTTCAGTATACTGTAGATATTACAAAATTGAGAGGTCAAAAAAAAACTTATTGCAAGGTTACATCAGTTTCCATAAGACAGCATTTAATTTGTGAATGTTAATTATACAATAACGAGCTTCCTAATTGTCGTGAAATGTTTACACGACCTCTGCAATACTTCATACAAAAACATACAAAATTTTCAGAATTTTATCATCATTTGCGATTTGGGACTCAACATCCTTAAACTCCTCTTATGGTTCGGACAATTTCTATCCTCTTTGCCATGCCCTACGCCGGTTAATAATAGAAGGAACAAGGCCTGTAATCCTCTTTCTTGCCTACTCTCGCTACTCTCATACGCGTACGATACATTAACTCAACGACTCACCGACCGTCTCGTTCTTTCTGAAAATATATCGTATGCATATATATAAGCTACCCCGTAGCGTGCATAAAACCCAGAGAAATTACCCGCAGAATTTCATATAATAATATGAAGAAAAAAAAAATAGGTAAAAGAAAAAGGCTTTCTAACCTCTTTCCATACCCACGCCTGTTTCTTTTCGACGTTGTTATGCCTAGGGCGAGATGAACAAACTTACTGAGGGAATAATTTAACATTCAATTAACCATAGTCCAAGAATAATGGGTCGTTTCCTCGAACGGCCAAAAAAGCCCAACTTTTTCTTTCACTCGACGACGTGCTACATTATTGACGATTTTTTTCTTCGTTTAAGCAGTTACGACCATGCGAAACCGCGACGACTCAAGCCCGCGGCCAGGACTGTTTTTTCGCTGCGTCGAATTACCCTCGTTATTTTTTCACGATACTTATTATTGAGAGAAAAAATTCAAAAATATTACTTTGATTAACCAGTTGGCGAGAGGAAGAGCGACAGTTTGATTTCTTTCGGTGGGTGACCCGAGTTAAACGACCAAGGCATTATACAACACAGAATAAAATTACCCAATCGTTCACTTATATTTTCAAGATAATATCACTGTATCTCATTCGCAAAAGAGTTACAATGGCAAAAAATCGTTTGACACGATACGGTTGATAGAATGTTGATGGGTTGGAAAAATTCATTATTTTTATTACATTTTCTGAAAGTATCATTTCTTCCGAATATTTTCGTTTTTGCGCCATTCAAAAATTCGAAAAGTTACCCAAATTATAGCAGGCGTCAAACGCGACAGAAGAGGCGAGAAGTGCCCAAAAATTGCAATCCTCAAATATGAGGTCTTTGAGCGAAAAGGAGGTGGGATGTATGGCGCTGGAATCGCAGACTGACAAGGAAAGGTTGCGAGGGCGATCCCTCCGATTTCGATGAAATTGGGCAAGCTTGTAGAATGGGTAAAAATAGGCGACACGTATTTTTTTATGTCTGAGGAACCTGATTTTTAAAGGGTGAAACGCACCCTCGAATATAAGGATGTTTTTCGTTTTTCGCCGATAACGTTATCGTCTCATCTCCAATGTATAGTACACGATAAAACAAACATTGTTGCAAATTGATTTTTTTCATATTTCGTACCGTTGAAACGTTAACGACGAAAAACGAAAAACACCCCAAATTTTGAGGGTGCGTTTCAACCCTTAAAAATCGGGTTCCACAGATTTAAAAAAAATACGTGTCGTCTATTTTTACCCATTCTACAAGCATGCCGAGTTTTATCGAAATCGGAGAGATCGACCTCGCAACCTTTCCTGACAAGTGTGAGTTTGAAGCTTTTATGATATTTGTGCATGTAAGGTTCTTTAAACTTAAATGCGTTTTTCTCAAAACAATATTTTTCCATTTTTCGGGCAAGATATTTCGAAATCTAATCGACCGATTTACTTTAAATCTAAACGACATGTAGTGTACACTGGTGTCTATTACGTATACTGGAATCTACTCGATAAAAATATATGAACTATTTTTAACATGCATCCTAATTCACAATTATTGCATGAAACATCTCCATGTTTGGTTACACCCTCATCGTTCTTTCAAATTTGTTTTTCTCTTTCATTCTAGCAAGCGCAATAGCGACGTGCTTGCAGATTATAATTTTTTTAAAGTTTTTTGTTTCAGGCCTCTGGGAGCTGAGATATCATGCCCAAAAAACAGCGGCATCCATTTTTTCTAGCCATATTAATATGTGTGTCAATTAGTCAATAATTAAAATTTGTTCAATCTGCAGATACGTATGTGTTCTTCATTTTTTGTTTGATAAACCACAAAAACTCCAAATGGCCTATGTCTGATGGTTTTCGAGAGAAAAAAATTCAGAGATTGAGTGCGTTTCTCCATCTTCACAGTAGACGACGGCCTCAAGGGAGGACACTACTGTGATGGGCCGAAAGGAGGTCGGCTTATCCAAATTTTATCATCTACTAGAATATTTTTTTGGAATTTGGAACAAAGGTATGTTATTAAGCATACATTGAACTTATCTCGTGTATATTTCGTTCCAAAAAGTCACAAGTTAACAATTTTATTGAGGTTAAAGAGAGCCTCAGTATAAAAAATGTGATTCAACGGCCGAATCCATAGCTTCATAATGGTTCTTCTGAAAAATAAAAATGAAATACTTTCATAATCTATATAAATGTAGTTCTCATTGTACATAGCCGTTTATCGAAAGAAAAATCATTTCCAAAATGACAGGTATTTAAAAAAAGTTAAATGTTTACGAAATTTTTACTTATATTCGGGAACTCAAAAAAAATATATAAAAAAAAGGCTACCTACAATGATAGCTACTGCAATTACGGAAATTTGCATTTTTTTTAAATTGAAAATCGGCCTGCTATAGCTAGAGTTACGATTCCGGTCAGGTCGGGCAATGTCGTTTCGAAAAAACCGCGATTAAAAGATTTAGCGCGCGTAAATCGTTGCGCTACCTGCTCTCACCGAATTGTCTGTAACTTGGTGAAATTTCAATATTTTAGCTTAAAACTTTGCTCGCGTATTCTTGAATGTGTCTACTTAAAAAAAATGAAAAAAATATCGATTATTTTACCCATCAGAGTAAGGACCTCCTTCAAAATGTTCATTCGACTAGTTTTGATAACCCAATCAAATAAAAATCTGTGGGATTTTGTACCTGCCCAAACGTTCTATTCTGAGCGGATAGTTCCGCTATAAAATTATTCATATAGAACGATTCACTTGCGATTTACAAAGTTTCAATGAAATGTCGTGCTTCAGAAAGAGGCCACCTAACTCTTTTCCTGCCGTCCATTTATTGCATATACCGATATACATTTA